>NC_061168.1:34835249-34971104 GCF_022113875.1 Hydra vulgaris
ATACATGCGTCAAATATTGTGGTGAAGTCAAAATTTAATGTTTTAGGTGCATTATAGCTATTATTTTTTAAAGATTTGCAGGATTCAACAAGATTTAAACTGTATTTAGTTAATTGATTTTATTACATAAAAGCAATCCCATTGATTAAAAGGATGGATGGACATAGAATTGGTCGAAGTCTGAACTAAACCCATAAGCTACATAAAGCAAAACTAGATACCATTTGAAGAAAAATTCTCTGAAATTTGCAACAATCTTACAAAATAGATACAAAAAGATGTGCAGCTTGCAAAAATGAAAGTGGGTGATATTTTAAATACTAGATGTTTATTTTTGTTGTGATAATTTTAATATATCACAGTTTTTTATTGATAATTTTTTATGTTAACATTTTTTAACAACAACTGTAGTATATCATTTAAGACTTTTGTTTAACAAACAATTGTCAAATAAATAAAGATCGATAATTCCTTTAGCTTCTATTTTAATTCAATTCTTCTATTTAATTATGTATACTAGATGCATGACTATCTGTACTTTGTGTATAACTTAATGAAACCAGTGCCCGCTATTTTGTAGTATGATAAAAATAAATTACAGTAAAATTGAGAAATATTTAAATAATAATAATAATGAAATTTAATATTTAATACTTGAATTTCACATTTATTGACTTGAATTTATTAACTTTTACTATATTTTTTTATTTATAAAATATTTATATACTAGGATTTTTTAATGCATATTTTTGATATATATTCACAATAAGTAATGGCTTCTATTAAAAATAACTAACTGATAAAAACTAACTGATAAAAACTAACTGATAAAACCAAACTGATAAAACCTAACTGATAAAACCTAACTGATAAAAATCTAACTGATAAAAACCTAACTGATAAAAACCTAACTGATAAAAACCTAACTGATAAAAACCTAACTGATAAAAACCAAACTGATAAAAACCTAACTGATAAAAACCTAACTGATAAAAACCAAACTGATAAAAACCTAACTGATAAAACCTAACTGATAAAAACCTAACTGATAAAAACCAAACTGATAAAAACCTAACTGATAAAAACCTAACTGATAAAAACCAAACTGATAAAAACCTAACTGATAAAACTTTTTTGAATATTTGTGTTGAAGTAATATCAAGAATAAATCAAACTTTCCCAATGCGTGCTTTCAGAATTCAAAGTTTTTGCTATATGCTATTGTTAAAAGTAATGTTTTATTGTCTGCTGTTGCTGTATTTCCAATACCTGAACAAATGTAACCTATAAAACTAACATTGTCTAAATAAATCACATGCTTACTAGATTATTTTGCTTAGATTAATTTAATTTTTTTTTTTTTTTAATTTTTGTTTATTTACGTTGTATTAAAATAATAGTGAAGTTTTTCTTCTGTAGCTGATTATTTTGATTATTTTGATACTTTGATAAAAAAGTTTTATAAAAACTGAATTTATTATATTTGTGAATAATGAATATATTTCATATATTTGTGATTTAAATTTTTGTATAGGGATCCTAAAGTGCCAAGACAAGTTGTGTTCATGTTAAAAAGAATAAAGAGAAAAAAATGTTTAGGCTGACTTTTTTTTAAGTAAAAAAAAAAAATAAAAACTTTTTTGTTTTACTTGAAGCTTGCTGTCTCCATGTTAGCCAGTTCCTCAAAGTTTTTAAAATAAACGTTGCAATCTACAGGCTTTATAACTTATTCAGTTCCAAATAATTAATTAGTAATTAATTCCAAAGAGTTTTAGTAAATGACATTTTTATTTTAAATCAATATTGTTTGTTTTTGTTTTATTTGTTATTTAAAATAAGCATTTATTATCAATCATATGACTTTCCTATAAATTTTATAGGAAGCTAAACAAAAGAATATTGTTTTTATAGAGCGCGAGAACCAAAAAAAATAAAGATTTTTATGTTAGAGTATAATAAATATAATAAATATTCTCTTAAATATAACAAATATTCAAAAAAGACATTAATCACCTTATTATATATTCTGAATCTTTTTTCTTTATATGTAAACAATGCGAACTTTTTTTTTAGTTTACCTAAGCCGTTTATCATCATTGACATTTTTGTTCAAAAATCTTTAAGATCTGCACTTATTTTTTAAATAAAATTTGGATGGCATAACATTAACAACTAATTAAAATTCGAATAGTAAATCTCTTTAAAAGCATAACAAACTATATATAGAAAGCTAAACAAATAAACTTTTTAATTAAATAAGTTTTTAACGCGCATCATTAAACAATAAGAAATGCAAAGTGCTTAAAACCATTTATAAATTATATAGATTTTATAAATAGTAACTAAAACATTAAAATTCAAAACTAAGTCCAAAACAAAACTAATTGAATATATAAAAAGAATATTTTTTCTGCAAATGACATTTGTAGTTACTTATCTAAATATTTATACACTACAAGTTAAATTTTACAGTGTTAATGCTGCTTTATTTTATAACTAAATTTAAAGAAGTTTTTTTTATCAAAGATTACTCAAAATTTTTTAACTTTATCAAGTGATAACTTTTTGTAATAACACAATATGACTCTTATTTGTTCTTGATTATGTAGAGAATTAATGAAACTTTAAGAACAAAAAAATTATATGTGTTTGTATTGAAAATTTATGTACAAAAAAATTGTAAAGCATGCTTAAAAGCTACAACCTGCAGCTTGTGGTCAAAATTTGAAAAAATCAAAAGCTGCTGTCAGCAGCTTGCGGTAGTGTTAAATAATATAAAACAATTTATTTAAACATAATCTTAATAAGGAAAATAATCATTTAATAGCAATAAATATAACACAAAAATAATTTATAGAACTAGGCAAACTTAAAATATCTAAAATATTTTATTTATACTTTTAATGCAAACTTTGCAAAATTTAGAAAATAAAATAACTAAAGAAATTATACAGTAAGTAACTTTACAGAATTACTTACTGTACATTACTTCATTAAAGAAATTCTACAGTAAGTAACTAATAAGTAACTAAACAAATTCTTTAGTAATCTATTATAATAAAAAAAAAATCTATAAATTGATAAAAAAAAAAAAAAGAATTTTTAGATTTCTTATCGAAATTCTATAATGACGTCAATTACTAAAACTCTTAAAATTAAACACGCTTGATTAAATTATTAATTCTATAGATTGCAGCATATATTTTAAAGATTTTGAGGAATTGGCTAAAATAGAGACGGTGAGCTTCGAGTAAAGCAACAATGTTTGCTTTCTTGGTATACCTTTATTATTTTGTTTTACTTAATAAATTCTGCTCAAACATTTTTTTTTATCATTCTCTTTAATACAAACACAACTTGTCTCAGAACATTGGGATCCTTTAACAACGTTATCAATTTATATAAGTTACATATTTACATAAATTTCTAATATGTCCATATAAAAAAATGTTGAGATGTTTTCTGCCATTAACTGGAGTTCAATGGCTGCATTCAGCACCCTGTCAAAATGCACAAGTAGGCACTACTATTGTTAAGTTCAGCATTATTATATTCAGAGATTCTTTAATAATATTCCTACATTTTTTTACCTATTAACATGCATAACACACTGTTTTCCATCACTTTTACGAATACCCTTACAAGTGCCAAGATCTTTAGCTATACCGATTTCCATCAATTTTTTTGGATTGTCTAATGAAATTGAAACTTCTTGCTAAAAAAAAAAGAAATTAAACACAAATTATCAAATATGCTTTGTTTATCTTCAAATACTTATGTGTAATTGTATAAGTTTAACATTAGCGCACATAAAATTACACTAACCTTTTATAAATACTATTATTTAATATACTTTATACAAAGTGTTTTTATATCTTGTTAAAAATATTTGAGAAAAATAGAAATATAAAACAATAAAGGAAGATTTTTAAAAAAGAGACATTAAAAAAGTATATACTAAAGTGTATTGATTTCTTTCATTTCAGTACAAAAAAGGTTATAGTAAATAAATATATAAAAACAAAAAAATAAAACTAATTTTATTTATTTGATGCTGCAAACACAAGCTTTACTTCACAAAACAAATAAAATTTAATTATAAAAACATTTGCACTGATGAATTTCCTTAAATCATAGATACCGCCTGCCCAAACTTGCTCATCGTATTTTATAAATTATTGCATTTATATATTTTATAAAGTAATAAAAAAAAACATTAATTTGATTTATATGTTGAAAAAGGTCACCCACAAACCAAAAATTTTAATTTACCAAATATACGTATGGATAAAATTTCAATTTTATGATTATGTTAATGTTATTTTTAAACTCTAATTTTTAATTGGAGAGTTATTATGTAGTTTTAAGGCATTTAACAGTTTATTGTTACATCACAACACTCTAAATTAAATAAATATAAAATTACAAACTTTAATAACAATTCTACAAGTACAAAAAAGCTACTGTATATATCAAATAAATGTTGTGCAGCATTCATTAAATACAGCCTAATATACAATCCTTATGCTTTGTTATACAAAAAAATCTAAGCTGAAGGTTCTATTTCTTTTGACAAATGTCAAAAAGATCTTAAAGACTTCAAGATCTTTTTAACATTGCTTTCGACATTGCTTGTTCTGTACACTGATTTTTTCTGAGAATTTCCAGTCATGATGGTTCCTGATTCCAAAACTTTTTAACTGAGTTTAATGCTTATTGTGACTGTGCAAGCTGCTGATAGTCAACTGCTGATAGATGAATAGCTTCTGATAATCATCTGAATTGTAGTCAATCACTTGCACTTGGTCATTAAAGCAAGCATAAACCTATCTGTAAGAAATGAATCTACTAGTGTTGAGTAGTGAGTCTCTTCTCTCTGCTAGAAGAATAAATGCCAAAAGAGCTAGTATTGCTCCGGAATTTCATTTTGCATTATTTACCTTGAACATTTCACTTTAAGAAATAATCTAGATTATTCAAAAAACCAGAATGCCTGAGTTAAATGATAAATCTCATATCACGCCGTCCTGATGTTTCTGTAATCACTTCTTTACCATTCTTAAAATTCTTTCTAAGTTGTTTAAGGTTCTTTACAAGTTCTAAGAATAAAAGGACGTTCAATAATTAGTGACATGTTGTTTCCTCCATGTTCTTCATTCATTTTTATGTGAAGGACTCGGTCAAGAACATAATATTGAAAGCTATTGAATTGTGGTTATTCCAGTTTTTATGACCTCTTTGTATGACATATTTATATTACACCTTTGTAACTAACTGATAATCCCATTTATTTTTCTAGTGTTTACATTTGTAGTGTCCACTACAACCATCTTTATACTCATAATTGTACTCATTAAGGACAGCTGTTGTACTTTTAACAGCAGCATCTGTTTTTCCATCTGGTAGATTTAGTGCTTTTAACTTAAATAAACCTGCTGTTGCCATAATTACTGTGGTTAAAGTAGGCTTCAAGGATATTTTTCTTAATTTGGATGAATAGATAGTTTTTGAATTAGCAGTCTTCCCAGTTGTATACCAGACCTGTCCTTTGCTTTCAATCTAAAGATGATAAAATCTTTTATCCTCACTGAGGAGCCATTTACCATCATTTTAGCGATGTCAAAAACTTCATTCAATGAATCGTTATTTTTTTGTTTTACATTTTTTTAATAAGTTTTCAACACTTTATCTGGTTTTGCCTGTACGAGTTGGATTGATAAATGTAGAAAATTCAATTTTTTTTTCCCATAAACTTGTTACTTCTTTTTCAAATTGCTTTATGTGATCTTGTCTTCCTTTGATGGATTCTCCCAGAAACAGAGAGCAACCAACAATTTGAGGAACAGAGAGCAACCAACAATTTGAAAAAAAGAGATCAGCCAACAATTTGAGGAACAGAGAGCAACCAACAATTTGAGGAACACAGAGCAACCAACAACCTGAATTCAGTATCCTGCTATTATCTTCCAGTTATCTTCAAGTTCACTTTTTCTTTACCCTTAGATTCTTGTTACTTTGATTGTTACTTTAATTCTTTATCAAGATTCTTTCAGTAGTAGAAGCATTTCATTATAGGACTTTATAATTGAAGATATTACTTGAATATATCTCTGAAAGGCAATAATAACAAATATTGCTCAATACAACTAAAGCATAGAACAAACTCGTAAAAAAAAGCCGGTAATTTTAAACAAATCGGGTTGGTTGGTAGTGGCAAACCGAGTAACTTTTTATTTATTGGTATTTAATTTATGCAAACAAAGAAAAAATAAATAATGGCAAAGTATTATAAACAACCGAAGCATCTATTATAACAGTTTTGCAAGAGATATATATTAATATATCAATAAATTAAAAGTAACTTACTTTTAAATTAATGCTATAAAAATAAAAGAAACCAAATGTCAATTAAAGTTTATTACTGATATAAAAACAAAATGAGTTTGAAAATGAAAGTTATTTGTTTATAAAGTTTACTGCTTCTTTTTTTATTGTTTACGCATTCTGAATGGAATAAATCATCTTTTCAAGATGGCCGAATAAGTCTTGAGTATTTCAAAAAATGATACTCAATACCAAAAATAGTTTTTTTAATGGGGTTAAAAGTTATGATTATTTATGAAAAAACGACTTTTGTAGAAAAATTAATACTACCTTAGTTTATCTGAATCTAACGTGACATTATAATTAAACATACTCATTTACGTGTGGTATTGAAAATAATAACTTCAATTTTCATAAAAAAAAAGAGTTTTTCATGGATTATTTACCCAAATAATGTCTGATTAGAAATGTCAAGTTATATTTATCGAAAACAAGCATCAATATGTGCTTTTAAGAAAAAATAAAATCCATAGACTTAATTATATGTTAAAAATTACATTTTTTCTAAATAAAATTATCCTTGATGATTTGTTATAGTCGCATTATTTTTACCAAATTATAATAGTGGTTAAAATAATCTTTCTCTATACATATCAAATGAAAAAACTGACATATATAGCAATTGAAAAAACTTATCTTTTTGTTTGTGTACCATGCCTTAGTTGCATTGAGTGTTATACTTCTATATTATTTGACTGACACAGATTCATATGTAATTAACAGCATTGCTCAAGCAGGCAGCTTATAGAGTCTAAGTCTTGCGAATTTTCATAAACTCCTAGAAGACTCCGAAAATTCTAGATGGTTTCAGAGATTTCTAAAATCATCCAGAACAGTTTAGAAAATTCTAGAAAGTTCCGTTAAGTTCAAGGAAATTCCAATTTTCAGAAAATCATAATGCTTCTACTTGCAAACACCACTTATATACTATTTTTAAAATGTCCTGTTGTGGGTGACCTTTTTTAAAAAATAATCAGAATATAACCTATTTTCATTACTTTTGAGCAAAAGTTCAGCAATTTATATATACGTATATATATATATATATATATATATATATATATATATATATATATATATATATATATATATATATATATATATATATATATATATATATATATATATATATATATATATATATATATATATATGTTTTGTCATTCAAATATATATATCAAATATATATACAATTTGTCAATCAAATATATATATATATATATATATATATATATATATATATATATATATATATATATATATATATATATATATATATATATATATATACATATATATATATATATATATATATATATATATATATATATATTAAATTAAGAAATGGTTGTAAAAGCATAAATTTTGTAATAAGTCTAATAAATATAATAATTTTTTTCAGTTTCAACAACATGTTTCAATTATACAACAATCACTTTCAAATATAAAACTGTTAAATACAAATTTTTTTTAATATATAGTGAAAACAAACATTAATTTAATTTTATTTGTTACTCAAACAAAAAAAAACATGAAAGGTGTGAGAAACTACATCATAGAATAATAAAAAATTTAGATAATTATTGTAATACATATGTCATAGAGTAATAGAAAATGTCGATTAGAGCTGGAGTGATAACGTGTTGTTTTTTTAATTTGACTAACGAATAAAATTAAATTAATGTTTGTTTTCACTATATATTAAATAGTTTTTGTATTTAACAGTTTTATACTTGAAAATGATTATTTATAATCAAAACATGTTGTTGAAACTTAAAAAAATTGTTATATTTATTAGACTTATTACAAAATTTATGCTTTTACAACCATTTCTTAATTTAATATATATATATATATATATATATATGTATATATATATATATATATATATATATATATATATATATATATATATATATATATATATATATATATATATATATATATATATATATATATATATATATACATATCGGACGCTATTAACTGATAATGCACAAAGCACAGTAGATGTACAGGCGGTAAGTTTTTTGTATTTCTCATCTAGCTTTTATAAATTTCTGAAATATCTTTAAATCTTCTATTATCATTATCATAAATGATATAATTTTCGAATATACCTTATTCATAAATATTATGTATTATATATTACAATAGTATTTTATATTTAAATATTTATATACTATAATAGTATTATTATTAATAAATATTTATATACTATAATAGTATAATAATATTATATATTTAATTTTTTAATCTGTTTTTAAAGTTACTAAAGTTTAATTTTTTAATGATTTACTTAACAAAGCATGTTCTGTTCTGTAGGTGTTGTATTGAAATTGTATCTTGTGACAGGCTTTTAACTTTATAGAAGCTAAAGATGACTTTATTTTAAATATAAATAAGTTTTTTTTTTTATTATTGGATATAATTTAATGTTAAATATTTAATCATATTTTATAAGAATCTAATTATTTAGTACAGAGTTATTGTCTGGTGGTGATATTCAGGTTTGATTTTATAAAGTTAAATTTACTTTTAAAGAATCTTTTAAATTTACTTCTTAAAAAATTTACATTAGTTTTTTTTTTAGTTTCTTTTTTAATTCAACAAATTTTTTTGTACAAAATGTTTAAAATTGAATAATTTTAAACATTTTGTACAAAAATGTACTGTTTCTACATTAAATATATTCTGTTTCTACATTAAACACCATTAAATATTTTAGCAAAACACGCATTAACGATTTACTGCTGTGTTTATGATTCTCTATGTCAAAATAATATTTTATTGTCAATTAAAATTTTGTGAATACTTCAAATTGCAGTTAACAATTTTCATTATAATTAACAATTACCACTGAATTAAGAGGTATCTAATAAGTACTTACAATGTAAAAGAACTTAAAAATTAATTTTTCACTGTGTATGTACTTTGTCAATGTATCCTTATCTGTTCATGAAAACATTAATGTTATTAATTAAAAGGATCATATTTTTAACAAAAATAAACATTTTACTATATTTTTTTTTTAATTTTTTTTTTTTACTTTTGTTTTTATAAGTTTACATTTATTATCATGATGGTAGAGTATTTTATTTCTTTAGTTCTCCTTTGGTGCTCTACTATCATAAACCTACTTTGTCTACTGTTGAAATATGGTTTTAACTTAATAAACTTTAATTGTTTAAAATTTACTATGTTGATCAAAAGCATATAGATTAAAAACAAATTAGTTTGTCGCAATCAAGGTAAGAATAATTTTACTTTTTTGGTAAATTACAAAATTTGTTTGCAATGATAACTTTTATGTTTTTGTTATTTTATGTAATTTATGTTATTTTATGTAATTTATATCTTTGCAATAAATGCCTTTTTTTTCAGATTTTGACTACTTTTAACAGTACTCTAGAAAAGATTGTAAATGGTTAATTTGTAATGGTTTTACTTCCTTTATCATATCTTTCTTAATATTTTTTTAATTTTAGATAAATTTTTCAATGCATTTTCAGCATAATGCAAAACAAATAGAGGGCCCACATCCTCATAAGGCAAATAAGGTCCAGGACCAAATTTAGGGCAAAAGCTCAACCCCCTCCTTTTTTAAATAGGGAGTGTGGATCCTGTAGAATGTACAATATGAGGAGAAAGAGAAGTTGGAAAATAATAAGCTACTTCTATAATTAGTATTTTTGTAGTTGGTTAATCTAATAATTGTTAATTGATGATACAAATAAATTTAAATTATTTTTGTAAATAAAACTTTTCTTTATAATTTTGTTTTGTTATTATGTATAAATAAATTGATTTCCATTTAATATATGTAGTGTATTTTTTCCGTTTTTAATTTAATTACTTTTTTTAAGATTAATTAAATGGTGTGTTAGTCCAATATAGACTTGAATAAAATTGAAAACTATTGAAAATTGTTATGTTTTGTTAATTTGTTAATAAATGTGTAAATTAAAATATCTTTTAATTTTTTTAAAAGTAAATCTGTAAAATTTGGTATAATTTTTAATAATTTACATAACTTCAAGTTTAATCCATAATGATTTTTTCACAAATCATTATGGATTGTGGTTTTTGAAACCACAACCCTGTAAATTTTACAGATTTAGCATTCTCAAAAAAACATTTGAAAGTTAATTAAACATTCAATATTACAACTTTTGTGGTTTATATTTTAAATTATAGATAAAAAATTCCAGCTTATTTAGGAGAGTTTGTAAAAAGTTATGCAGTAAAAATTGAAAAAAAGTTGGTGTTTCTAAACTTTTGCACGCTACTGTATATTTACATACATATGTATATATAAATTGTCAAGAAAGTTTTTACTCTATTCTGAATATAATAATGCTCTTAATGTTATAAAGTTATGACATAAAAATTCAAATCTTAGATTTTAATTCACTTGCATCTGCTTAATGCTTAAATGTTCAATGTACTAAACCTAGTTTTTTAATTTATATTTGGCAGACTATTTTTATATATGCAAATGTATATATATATATATATATATATATATATATATATATATATATATATATATATATATATATATATATATATATATATATATATCAAAAAAAATATATATATATATCAAAAAAAGAAAAGATAAACTCACTCCTTTTTCTTGCTTCATTATACTTGGATTAAGCAATGCAACAACAGTTCCCACTTGAGTTTTCCAATGTTCTTTATAAACTTCTCCAAACAAAAATAGGCCAACTGTTTTATTTTCTGTTCCAACTCCAAGATCACTAAGGCGCCAAACTAAACCATATATTTTGTTTTAAAAATTGTTATGCATTTTAAAAAAGGCCTTGAACTAAGTTGAGTTAAAGATTCAAAGCTTCTGTTTAAGTAAAATTAAACTTTTTCTATATATAAATTTTATAGAGAAAGTTTTTAAATAAAATGCTGGTTGCAAAGCTGGTTGGTTAAGGCCTGTGTGACAACAATGATGCTGATTTGAGAACAACAACAACTTCAATGCTGATGTGATAACTTCAATGTTGATGTGATAACTTCAATGCTGATATGATAACTTCAATGTTGATGTGATAACTTCAATGTTGATGTGATAACTTCAATGTTGATGTGATAACTTCAATGCTGACATGACAACAACAACAACAACAACTTCAATGCTGATCTGACAACAACAACAACTTCAATGCTGATGTAAAAATATCAACTTTAATGTTGATGTAACAACAACTAAAATTTAATGTGACAACAACAATAACTTCAATTTTGATGTGACAACATCAACTTTAATGTTGATGTAAGGACAGCAAAAATTTTAATGGTGATGTGAAAACAACAACTTCAATACTGATGTGATAACAACGACAACTTCAATGCTGATGTGACAACATCAACTTTAATTTTAATGTAACAAATAACAGTTTGTTGTAACAACAATACTTTGATATTATAATTTATATCAAAGTGATGACAACAACACTCTTTTATTAAAATAATTACCAAAATCAAATAAAATTTGGGCGGCAGTTCCCACCTGGTCTGGAGAAATTTAGCAGAAAATTAGCATTTTTTAGTGTTGAAAAAAAGGTAAAAAAAAAAAAGATCCTCAAATTTGGTCGACGCTGTCAAAAACGGTCCCTGATAGCTGCTGCATTTTAACTACTCAGTTTTGAAAAAGTTTTTCTAACCAGCTTTTTTATGAACTGACAATGAATACAGTTTTTGAGAATTAATGATGTCAATGATAAAATGTTTTAACGGACAAAAAATCATTTTTTTGGGTCAACTGGGTCTAAGTAGAATTCATTTTGTACTAAATAAAAAATGCATCACTTGTCTATTCACATATCAATACTTTTTTTTTTACAAGAATACAAGGGATATTTTAAAAACATTTTAACATCCTGATAAGCTTTATTTGCCCCAAGTTTTTAAAAAGAGCTTATTTCATAATGTTTTTCATGTTTTTAAGAATATGTATAAAATGTTTATTATAAAGAATTTTTTAAAGTATATTATAGAGAAAAACTTTTTTTGCTGATGCTTTAACTTTATATTCCTGTCTTGATAAAAAGTCTTCTCTTTTAGAACAGCTGATCTTAAATCTGATCTCACTTCTGTAACAGATTATGGTGATTACAGTGTGATTACAGATTACAGTGTGAGTAAAGTGGCTTACAGTGGGGCTCACACTAGCTTGAAAATTTTAACTCCAACAAAACCCAGTTATTTATTCTAAACAACTATCGAGTAATATTGACATTCTTATATTAATAAATAACAATCCTCTTGTTGAGTCCTATTCTTTACATCTTCTAGGATTATCGTTTACTACTGACCTTTCATGGAAACCATATATATAATTGATTGCTAAATTAGAATCTGCTAAGGTTGCTTCTCTTTATCATGCTCGCCATTTTCTTTTTCCTGATTTCATTCTCTACATCTATCAAATCTCTTATTCGTCTCTGTATGGAATTCTGTTGTCATATTAGGGCTGGTTTTTCTAATGATGCTCTTTCTCTTCTAGACAAGGTCTAAAAATGTATTGCAAGCTTAGTTGGACCCGCTATATCTGCTAAGGTTGAGTATCGTTATAAAATTGCATTTCTTTCTCTTTTCTACAAATACTATAATGGTTGCTGCTCAAAGGAGCTATTATCTCCAGTTCCATCAACTAAATCTTATTCTCGGTTGACTTGTCATTCAACTAAGTCTCATTCTTTTACTGTATCTGTCCCTGAATGCTCTAAAAACTTTTATTTGTCTAGTTTTCTTTCCTCCCACTTTAACTCTTTGGAACTTTCTTCCATCTTCGTGTTTTCCTGATTTATACAACCTTCAACTTTTTAAATCTTCTGTCAACTGTTTCCTTGCTCTATAACTCTTTTTCTTTTTTCTAGTAACTTCCAACTTATTAGTGGTTGCTTGCAGTTTTGTTGGGAGTGAATCAGAATCAAAAATTTAAAAAATAAAAAAATTTTAAGAAAAAAGATTTTAAAAATACAATTTGATATACTTTGTAAATTTACTTAAATTTTACAAAAGTTTTTTAAAGCTTTAATTTATATTTTAATTATGAACACTAAATTTTAAAAAAATACAGAACTTTTCATGACTGGTGGAATTTGTGAGAAGATAAGGTGAGATAATTATGAAGACAAAGAAGCAGGGCTGTGGAGTTGGAGTTGCGACATTTTTAGCGGAGTCGCTAAACAAAATGGCGACTCCGATTCCAATAGTAAAACTTCTCGGTATTGCATGTGCATGTACAAATCATTCAATTAACCTTATGTTCATACTAAACCTCAAAAAACGTTTCATAAATTTGTCAAAAAAGAAATTTTCTACTTATCGCGTAATATTTTTTTAGGAATTCAAAGGATTTTTCAAAAATTTTGCTTTGGAGTCGGAGTCGGAGTTGGAGTCGGAGTTGTGTTCAAAAAATTTCAACAACTGGAGTCAGAGTCGTTACTTTTTTTTTACAACTCCATACCCCTGCAAAGAAGAAAACTACATAAAAAATGAAAAACAGATATAAAATCATCATTAGTGAACCACAATTAGTGATTTGTTACTATACTCAGTTCCCTAATCTTTAAATAATTAGGAAGAAAAGAAGAACACTCATCATTCTTAATGAAGATAACCAAAAAAGGAAAAAAAAGAAAAATTTATTTTTCATAACAACAATTAAAATTGAACAACAAATCAATTTTAAAGAAAAAAAACTAAACAGATGTATGATAAATAAAACTATATACTTAAAAGCATTAAATGTAAAAAGCATACCACTAAAATTTTTTCCATTTGCAGATTGTTTCGATGCTGTTTTGTGAACAATTACACCAACTGTAACCCAATCTCCTTCTATGTCTCCATTTTTCATGGTAGCTTGAATATTAGAACATTTAATAATTTTTTTTCCAGCCATGCGCTGCTCGATGACAGCAGAAGAAAGTTTTGGTTTACTTTAAAAAAATTTATCAATTTCAATTGTTACATAAATATTTTAATTATAGTTAAAAATAAAATTATTGCTATTGTAATTTATACAACAATAAAAATAATTTTAGATATATAATATATATCTATATATAATATATTAAAACATTTTATATCCAAACTTTTTATATCCTATTAATATTTGTAAAACAGGTAAAAATGGCATCCCGTTATAAAAAATTACTATTTCATGATGTCATATTTATTCAAGAAAACAGCATTATGAAAACCTTTACAAATCAAACAAATGTGGAACTATGGACAATAAACTTGAAAAAACAAACAAACTAGTTACTAATAGTTTTATTTAAAATTATTTATTTAAATAAATAATTAACTGATAAATGACTCATATTACATATTAAATTTCAACATTCTTTAGGTTTTTAAAGAATATTTATTTAGTGGTAAAATAGTAAAAAATCAGAAACAAAACTAAAACATAAAATAACTCCATTTTGTTTTCGTTTCCTTACAATTAAATTATTACCAACCATAAATATTTGAATTAAAATAAAAACTTATAATTATAAGTTACATATAAATATTAGTGATGTGCCAGGTACCCGGTTCAGACCAAGGGACCCGATAATTTGGCAGTTTTCCTGGGTATCTGGAATTGGCCATTTTGTTGCAGTATCCAGCACCAAGTATTTTAAAAGAGATTTTCAATAAACATTAACCTTAAGTTCCGTTACTATTTGTTTAAAACTTTAAATTGTGACAAAATTTTAATAGGATTGATTTTAGTTTAAACTTCAGCCAATAAACTTCTTGATATAAGTCTTAGAGTGTTATGGTGTCGATAGCTATCTATTTATTCGATATAGATGTTCTCACTTAAAATAATTTTTAAAATTCATTTTTAAAAAACAATCAGAATATATTCCAAAAAATAAACTGATTTACACGCATATTTGAATAACTTTCTTTTTATTGTGTGAGAGCATTTTTTCACAATAGAATTTTCAGTAATTAAACTTTCAAATACTTAATGTTTGTTCATTCTAATCTGAAATTAATTAAACAATTAAAATAATAAACAATGTTGTTTAAATTCTTTTTTATTTGTTTTAAATTCTTTAATTTTATTCACACATTCAAAAAGGTCTACTTCTCTTTTTTTCTCTTCTTAGCCCATATTAGCATTTATTTAGCAATAAATTACAAAAAAGATATATATTATACAAAATACCACAATTATAAATTAGTTAGTATGAACAGTATTTTTTGAAGTTGATAGAGTTAATTTTATTTTTGAAGCTCTTGATGTTTTAGGCATTAATGATGTCAGACAGCAAGTTATTCCAAATATTTCCAAATATTACCCAAAGGGAGATTATATAACGAATATTTACTGATATCAAGTTAACACTTTAGTTTGTGTAATTTGAGTTTGTGACCTGGTTTAGTTATTATTTTAAATTTATTTTTATTAATTACCTGATTACAATTCCAGAATAACAAAGGTTATCAATAACCCCATCTTTTTTTTCTGTTTTGATAGAAGATTCTTTTGGCCGATTGCTCAATGAAGGAGCTAAGCCAAACTTGACATCTTTAACATCTAAATTAAACATTAATAAACACTGCAACAAGTTTTCAATGAAATCAGCTAATATAACTAAATCTAACTAACTCATGATTATCTTAAAAACATTTATCTATATTAGATAAAATCCCATAGTAAAAAATCCTTGCATTTAATGATTTAAGATGTCGACAAAGTTCACTTCTAACAAAGCTACAAGCAACCACTAATTTAGTTGTAAGTTTACAGAAAGCAAAAAGAAATGTTAAAGAGCAGAAAAACTGTTGACAGTAGAGGACTCAGTAAGAGGGTTGCTCTTCATCAATGTAGAAATTTAACAGCAATATCCATTAGTTGAAAACAACTGAGTTTTGTTTGGGTCATTAAGCTCACTAACTATTGCAAACCTTAATATATTACAGATCCTTGTCTATCAAGGACAACTTTAATACTAAATAATTGATAGAAAAAGTTCAGTAATTTTAAGTCAGTTATTAGAATCAAAATTACTGTGATATGATATCAATAAGTATATATCAAATTGATATATACTAATTTTTTGATTTGGATACACTATTATATTAAGGTTACTTAAATTTATATCTAAAAGAATCAACTAACAAAGCTTATAAAGACAGGAACTTTTTATTATAGATAGCAGTCACTGTGATAAGATTTAAAATATTATCACAGAATACATGAAAATAATTGATTTAGAATACTAGATTGGTTTCTTTGGTTACGGCTTTGTTAAATAAATAAAAAAAAAATCATATATGTCTTTAAAATTTAAAGGCACTAGAGCACAACAGTGCTCTAGTGCCTTTAAATTGGTCAATAAATCAAAATAAAAATAAAATTATTAACAAAATGAAATGGAAAAAAAAATTAAAAAAAAAACTCACCCACAAATTTTTCTGAAAGATTATGAGCAACTCTGGCTTTCTTTATCTTTAATGTTTCTGAATTATCTAACAAAGACTCTTTGTTTGTTTCAGGTTGAAGAGTAAAAGTACTTATTTTATTTAATGACACTGCATTGTTGCTAGTACCAACATGATTGATTTTATTGCTGCTAGTATCAACATGATTGATTTCAGATGGTTTTTGTGAACAGAAAAAGCAATCATTTTTTGTTTTATCATAATTCATTAAGTAAAAAATCATTTTAAACATCTGAAACTTTATCATAAAAAGTAAATGTATTTACACATACAAATATAAAGTCTTATAATTAGAAAAAATATCATAGATACTAGGGTGTGTCATACTTTATGATTTTTTGAAAAAAAAGTTTTTCCAAAAACCCGGTATATAGAAAACTTGTGTACAACATAACAAACTATTTTAACATTAAAACCAAAAAAAAAACTAAAAATAATTTATGTTAAGCTACTGGGAAGTGAGTTTTAAAACTGCATATTTATAGTCAATTTTTCGTAATTAGCTTTGACCCTAACCACAGACACTGTTTTGCGCATTTTTATAAGCAAATAATTGTTTACACCCACTCACGTTGAATTCTATTTGATATCAAAACTATATAAAATTTCCAATTTATAAATTGTCGAACATATAATTTGTATGTTAAATGTTAATATAATAAAAATTAAAAAATTTACGCAAAAAGTTTGCAAATTAGTCATGTCGGAGTCAATATTCTCAAAAACTAGAAAAAAGAAGCGGATCAAAGCTTTCGGAATATATAGGTTCTGGAACAGATATTCTTGCATCAGAGTTAACAAGGCTAAGAGATCTTCTTAGATATGGTCTGTTTTTGCAAGAAAGAAACAATAGATACAAAGGAAATTATCCGATAAAATCACTAATAAACGATGTTTACTCAAAATTGATTGGTAAATGGATACACGCCAATGCTTTATTTGTATATCCTGTAACATATATTGAACATTATATTACTGCAACATTGGTGAATGAATGGAATGCAGCCAACCTGGTTGCTAGGGAAAAAACAAACTTAAAGAAAAAGATGCAAAACTTGACAAATTGTTTGATGTACTGAATTGTAATTGCCAAATTATTACTTGTGAAGAGAAAAATTGTTTTTCAGAATGTAACGATGAAGCCCATATTTACTGAAAGTGCGAAAAGAAGAAAAAGATTCCAAAAAAAGAGTTAGTTTTTATACTTGGGCAAAGAGCTAAAATAGGGAATAGCGGTCCTCATCAAATTGGATTAGCTGACTTGAAAGAAAACATAAAGCTACATATATTGGAGAAAGATTGAAGGAAGAAGTAAGATTTTTTTAATTAGTTATGTTTTTAATTAGTAATTAGTCAATAAAGAAAAATTAATTAAACTCCGAAGTTAAATTAATTTTAGTTATATTACAAATATATCTGCCTGTTTCAACTTAAAAATAACAAAATCTATTTATATTTAACTTATATTAGGAAATGGCAAATAAAAAATATACTCATAAAACTATTTGTGCTTACAATATTTTGCAAAACATCAATTAATTAAAATTCAATTACTTTATCCATAGCTAAAGCAAAAAGCATCTGAAAAACTGCAACAAATAATTAGAAGTCAGGAAGATAAGTTTGAATTTGAATTTAGCGAAACAATTGAACTATTTAGTAATGAATGTTTTACAACAAACAGCATTACTGAACTCAATCTAATGTGTCAACAGAATGAAGATCAGGAACGTTAACGAGGACAAAGGAATTATAAAAGTATTTCCATCATAGCGTTAGCGAGCATATGATATGGTACAGGCTTACGGGAAACAGCTACAATTGCAACGGCAGCTGGAATGGTGGCAGGAATAGTTAAAGATGATATCAAGTTGGTTATTGACAACAGCAAAGTCAAGAGAGCTCAAGAAAAAGTTATGCAGTCTCTTTCTAGAGAGTTTGATACTCAATGCAGGTCTACCATTATTGATTGTGTATTTTTTTGATGGCAGAATTGATAATACAAAAGTTCAATTAGTAATCGAAGGTTCGTCTAAATGCTATCCAACTACAAACAAAGAAGAAAATTATACAGTATGTCAAGAGCCTTGTGGTAGGTATCTTTTCCATTTTATACCTGAAAAAGTTTAAAAACATATGAAACACGCTGAAGTAATTGCTCAGAATATATATGAATTTTTGAAAAGTAATGGTGCCGATAAAAGCTTAACAGCGATCGGTGGTAATTCAACTAATATTAACACAGGGTGGTCAGGCGGAGCAAAACATTGGCTGGAAGTAAAGTTAGGAAGAAAGCTAAACTGTCTGGTTTGCGCACTCCATAATGAACTTCCTCTGTTTCATCTGATAACGACTCTTAATGGAAAGACTCTGAGCAGCATCAAATGGAGAGGCAGTATTGGAAAATTATTAAATGACGCAACTGCTCTGGAAATTTATCCATCCTTTGAAAAAATTGATGTCGGAAATCCGCTAATTACTCTAAAGGATGAAGTAATCAATCTCCTTTCAATTTTAAGTAATCTCCAATCAATTTCTTCTACATTCTCTAATCAGAGAATGTAGAGGAAAGAAAGAACGGTATAGAGTTAGTTGTGAAATTCAGAGGTCCTGGTGATAAAAATGTGAGAGCTAGAATAACTCCAGAAATAAAACCTGATGCAACAACGCTTATGCAGCTAATCGACAGGAATATATCCTATAAGCCTATTCTTACTTGTGATCTGACAACAGAAGAAGTAAAACAGATAATATTTCAGCCTATGATTGTTCCTAATTGGCCTTGTCATGGACAGTCAATTGAAAGACGAGTTAAACAGGTAACAGAAGCAGCAAGCAAAGTTTATTCTCAAAAAAAAAGAGATGGTTTTATAAGAGGGCAGGACTTATCAAGAGAATTGATGTCTACTAATCGGTAAAAGAAAGGTTTGATTTTAATGACAAAAAAAAAAGAAATGTAAATTTTATTTTGTTAAAAAAAAATTATATTAAAAAAAATCTATTTTCATTGAATAAAAAACTAAATGATTCAAAAATGATTACAAACGGAAACTATTATAAACATTTTAATAATAATAATTTTAAAAAATCAAATTCAAAAAATTTAAGCCGACAAAATATACAACCACAAGCAAAAATTTGCTGTTCTATTAAGAAATTTTCCGCGAACTTAAGTGAATACTAAATATCGATTCCCGGTAGCTAAATCATTTCGGATTTTTAAATCTAAGCTTTTTTTAGTAAAATTATATATAAATACAAGTTCTTAGAATACAGGGTTTTCAATCTGGAAAAAAAAAAATAGTATGACACACCCTAATAGATACTCTCCCTACAAAAAAAAATACCATAGATACTCTCCCTACAAAAAAAAAACACCATAGATACTCTCCCTACAAAAAAACACCATAGATACTCTCCCTACAAAAAAACACCATAGATACTCTCCCTACAAAAAAACACCATAGATACTCTCCCTACAAAAAAACACCATAGATACTCTCCCTACAAAAAAAAACACCATAGATACTCTCCCTACAAAAAAAAACACCATAGATACTCTCCCTACAAAAAAACACCATAGATACTCTCTCTACAAAAAACAAACACCATAGATACTCTCCCTACAAAAAAACACCATAGATACTCTCCCTACAAAAAACAAACACCATAGATACTCTTCCTACAAAAAAAAAACACCATAGATACTCTCCCTACAAAAAAACACCATAGATAATCTCCCTACAAAAAAAAACACCATAGATACTCTCCCTACAAAAAAACACCATAGATACTCTCCCTACAAAAAAAACACCATAGATACTCTCCCTACAAAAAAAAACACCATAGATACTCTCCCTACAAAAAAAAACACCATAGATACTCTCCCTACAAAAAAACACCATAGATACTCTCCCTACAAAAAAAACACCATAGATACTCTCCCTACAAAAAAAAACACCATAGATACTCTCCCTACAAAAAAAAACACCATAGATACTCTCCCTACAAAAAAAAACACCATAGATACTCTCTCTACAAAAAAACACCATAGATACTCTCCCTACAAAAAAAAACACCATAGATACTCTCCCTACAAAAAAAAACACCATAGATACTCTCCCTACAAAAAAAAACACCATAGATACTCTCCCTACAAAAAAACACCATAGATACTCTCTCTACAAAAAAACACCATAGATACTCTCCCTACAAAAAAAAAACACCATAGATACTCTCCCTACAAAAAAAAACACCATAGACACTCTCCCTACAAAAAAACACCATAGATACTCTCCCTACAAAAAAACACCATAGATACTCTCTCTACAAAAAAAAAACACCATAGATACTCTCCCTTCAAAAAAAAACTACATAGATACTCTCCCTTCAAAAAAAAACTACATAGATAAAAAGTTTTGCATATATGAGCTGTTTAGCGCAACAAACATCTCCCTACAAACCCTAAATAGACTCCTTCAACTAACAACATCATTAATTAGGATCAACTATCTATAAATTTAAAAAAATATTTACAGAATACTATTAATCAAAAAATCATTAAAAATTGAATTTATTATTATTATGATTATATATTATGATTAAGAGTGCTTCTATATCGATAGATAAATTGGTAAAACATCCAAGGAATGCTGCTATATCGACTAATAAATAGGTAGAACATGGGAGAAGTGCTGTTACACTGACTGAAGCTTTTGGTTCAGGCAGACAATCTATCAGTTAAAAAGAAATTTCAACTTTTTCCAGTCTTACATATTATGTAAGACTGGAAAAAGTTGAATAATATTCGGGCAGACAATCTATCAGTTAAAAAGAAATTTTAAAAATAAAAACATTCAGAATGTTTTTATTTTTATTAAAAAATTAAAAACATTTCAGTCTATTAAGTTGCGTTTTTGTTATTTTTTAAAATTCAATTAGTTTACTCAATTATTTTAATGGTTTTTGCATAAAACGTACTTAATTTTAACTAAATTAAAATTAAATTAAAAAGATTGATTTATTCTTAAAGACAAAGAGTTGTTAAAAGACGTATTTTACCACAAATGGTAAATTTAAAGCTATTACTATAGAAATATATATATTCTGTAAATCAAGAAAAATTGAGGTGAAGAAAATAAAGAAAATGTGGGAATGAAGAAAAATGAAGAAAATGAGGTGAAGAAAATTAAGAAAAAAGAAGAAAATAAAAGAAAATCAAGGAAAGAAAAAAAATATTTTTTTTGGAATTTTTTTAATTAAAAAAAATTTTTAAAAAATACATTATCATAAAAAATAAATCATAAACCATAAAAATGACGTATTAGTCAACCAAAAATCAAATAAAATGAATATTTATTACATTGTGGGTTAGACGTTTGTTCCGCTAAACAGCTCATATATACAAAACTTTTTATCTTTTAGAAACCTTATAGCAAGACTTCTTAAAAAAAAAATTGTATTGTTTAGTTGGAAAATGTTTGTATATAGTATAATACACAAACATTTGCAATACAAAGACAAAAAAAATATTTAAAAACCGCAAAAAATCAAACAGCTCTTTAAAAAGTGCAAAAAATCAAATTGCTAATTTTAATAAAAATTTTATAGATATATTTGCTTTAGAGAGTATTAGTTTATAAAATACTTTTGAATAGTATTGGCTGTTGAATAATACTATTGTAATTCTATTGGCTGTTGAATAACACTATGGGAATATTAATTAGCTATTAAACAAAGGGTTACTAATGGTTTTTAATTTGTTTATAATACTATTAAATCTAATGATTTACTCATTATAAAACTAGTGTTACAATAAATAAACTAGTATTATTGACAATTCACTTTAAAATCTTTAAAAATAACTTTTTAAATTTGTCTTGATAATAAAATAATTTTCAAAAAGATACTATGAGAGCAAAGTTCTAACTTATCTTTCTTGTGCAATGGAAGTTTATTCTTTTTCAATAAATCAATTTGAGCTTGCAATTCTGCTATCTTGGCTAAAAAAAAGCAATTTGTTTTCTTCTTTTTAATTTCCATACCTGATTCAATACAATTGCAAAAAAATTTAACATTGGTAAAAAACAAATTCAAAAACTAGTACTGGATTAGATGCATAATTGCCTGGTAGTGTCAAGGCCAACTGAAATTAATCTTTTTTGTAAACTATGGCCCAACCTTGGTAAATCTGTAATTTAAAGTAATATCAGAAAAAAAATATTTTGTAATAAAGTTTCATAATAAAAAGATTTTTTCCTTTAAATTTTAAAAATTTGACATTTAGTACTTTAACCCCATTTTTATTATGACAACTTCAACCCCATTTTTAATCTGACAACTTTAACCACATTTTTAATTTGACAACTTCAACCCCATTTTTAATATGATAAATTCAACCCAATTTTAATCTGACAACTTCAACCCCATTTTTAATCTGACAACTTCAACACCATTTTTAAAATAGTTTGAGTACAATTGTCATATTTAAAAAAAAAGCAGCAAAAAAAGATTTTTGTACAAATATTTATAATATTTATATTTATATAAAAAGTACAAATTATTTATTTAAACTAGCTGGACTTTGCATTTTTTTAAATTAATAACTAATTTATCTTTTTCAGCATAAATTTAAACTTTTTGTCAAATAAAGCATTTAAAACATTGATCTAAACCGTTTTTAATTTCTGACTTGTAAGAACTACAAAGCATATTCTGAAGAAACTATTACAGGCGAAAGAACAGCTGTATGATATAATAATATTTTGAACTAAATTATTTTATATTCGAACTAATTATAACCAATATAAGATGTAAAATTGTCTCTGAACCCAGCTGTATTTAGTCTGTAAAAAAAAACTTTGTACACTGAATATCTTTATATTACTTTATCACCATAACAACCATACTTTAACTGAAATATTTTTATAACTTTTTAAAATATTTTTTAATTTTTTAATAGTCTATAAGCCTGTGTTTTGTAGATAATAAAGCTTGCAATATCTGTAAAATTTGCTAAAACTACCACTGTCTATAGAAATTAAGTTTATTGCTTAAAGCAATTTCTAGGAAAACCCATTATAGGTATGAATATATATATACAAATAGTAAGTTAACTTCTTAAAACTTCACAATCTTTTAATTTTGTTCAAGGGAGATTTTCAATTTATAAGATTTCTGGGAAAAACAACTTTAACTTGCAAGTTTAAAAAAAATGTACTTGTATACATTTTTTGTTTGCTTTTTAAGCGTAGTTTCAAAACCTTTTTTCTTCAATCTCCCTAACCCCAAATGGAATTTGGGGTTATTTTTTCTCCCTAATCTCCCTAACCCCAAATGGAATTTGGGGTTACTTTTTCCAAATTGGAATTTGGAAAAAAACCCAAAATCTCATAGCTTCAATCTCCCTAACCCCAAATGGAATATTCAGTATTTAGGATTTCAATGAAAAACAATTTTTGCCAGTAAATATTAAAAAGATTTTCTTTTAAAACAAAATATTTATAAAATATAAATAAAATATAATATTACAATGTGAGAAGTACTAAAATAAATTTTATTAAACTAAAGTTGTTAGTTGTTGCTTCGAAGATTTTTATAGTTTAGAAAGTAATAAAATAGTTAGGGTAATATAAAAAGTGAAAAAAATAAACAAAGAGGTAAAAAGAAAGTATAACTAAAAGCAGAAAAATAAAAAATTTTTAGAGAGTAATTTAAAAACTGAAAATATTTATCGCAAAATTTTTTGATTAACATTTTAAATGCCTTTTAAAGCAAAAATCACGAGGATTGCCACAAACATGGGTGGCAATCCTCATGATTTTTTTTACTGTTTTTTTACTGATTGTTTTTCATTAGGTTTTTGATTTCCAATCATGAAAATCACTGTAAAAGAAAACATTAAATATTCAAATATAAATGAAGTAAGTTCTTTTTTACAACTTTGTAAACTGTAATAATCATTTATTTTAGAGTACATTAAATACTCAAAAATGTTGTTTTTAAACTTTTTAAAGTTCTTCTTTACAGTTTTGTAAACAACACAGTTTGTAAAGCACACAGTTTTTGCTTTACAAAAAAGAGTACACAAACTTGTGAAAAATGAATTGGATTTTAATAATGAAGGTTTCAAGAGCAGTTTATTTCAACAGCTAAAAGCTGCTCAAATTCAATATAAGGTGACAAAAAAGTTTAATTGTATTCTGAGCCAACTGCACAAAATAATTTGAACTGTGAACGTTTGATTTTCATTGATTGGAAAACAGAAACCTAATGAAAAACAATCAGTAAAAGAGAAACAAACAGAAAAAAATGATACATCATTGATGATACATACTCATCATCAAGTTCAAGAGCAACATTTATGATTAATTGATATATGAGAATGCATTTCTCATAAGGGGATAAAATTTTAAAATATTTATTATTAGAAAAAAAATATCGGAAAAAAAGGTTTTTACTACTAGATTATTTTTTGAAAGAGGTAAAACTTTTCCAACAGGGTGTCATATACTGCCAGCTTAATGGAAAAGTAATTTTATAGACAACATATTACACTTTTACCCTGCCCAGCACCGATTAGGGCTGTTCATGGGTTGGGTCTAGACAAAGACCTGTTTGAACAGGGACCTAAGACTTGCCAGATCTAAAGAGGTCAGGTTAATGAGTTTTAAGACTCATTAAATTAACAAAAAAATCTCAAGGTTTTAGCTTGAAGAGAGTGAACCATTTAGAATATAAAGTACATAACAACTTTTATCCATATAAACTAAACCAAAGTATATATTCATATTTTCGGTAATATATAGTCGTTATTGTTGCTGTTGTAACTAATTTATAACAATCAAATATTTAATCAAATTTAAAAAATTAACATTACATCAAATTAATGATTAAAAACTAATTTTATTATTAACTATTAAAAAAATGTTTGTTAAAAGTAAATTATGGATTTTAAAAGGATTTTAAAAGGAAAAGTATAAATACAATCTTTTTTGAAAATTAAAAAAAAAACTGTATAAATAATTACCCTCTGTTTCCATATCTGGCGATTCTACATTAGAAATTAACCTCTTTTTTTTCTTTTTAGGAGGAGACATTGTATTTTCTTTTTCCATTAGCGCAGTTAAAATTTCATCAGCAGAATCTTCATTTTGCTCCTCTGATGGTGATATTTTTTCAGTAACTTCTTCATCAAGAAAAGTATTCAAAATATCGTCATCACTTGAATCAAGTATATCCATCACTTGAATCAAGTATATGCAGTTTTGATAAAAGTTGCATTAATAATTATTAATCAAAAGTTTATCGAAGATGACTGTCGTTGTTGCAGGTTATTTTGTAGGTTATATTGGTTTTATTTTTTGAGTAATAAAAGAATTTTATATTTCTTTTTAATACTTCTTAAAATTGTAAAACAAATAAATTAATAATAAAGTGTAATAGTTGCATAAAAAAAACAATCTTATTATGTTGTGTTTTGTTTACACAATATGATTGTTATTATTTAAACTGTTCGCGCGAAATCCGCACATCCGAATATCCGCATACTCAATGCAACTAAGGCCTGGTACACGTTTTTTCGAACAAAAATGTAAGATTTTTCAATTGCAATATATGTAAATTTTTTTGTCAAAAAGTATGACATGTTTGGTATGTTTGGAAAGATTTTTTTAACCACTATTATAATCTGGTAAAAGTAATGCGACTTTAACAAATCGTCAAGCGTAGTTTTATTTAGAAAAGATGTAGTTTTCAACATAAAGTACCGTGGGGCTTGGCTATAGATGAGTCTATAAATTTGATTTTTTCATAAAAGCATGTCTTGGTATTTGTTTTCAATGAATGTAACGTGACATTTACGATTAGACATTATTTGGGGAAAATATCCATGAAAAACTATTTTTTTATGAAAATTGAAGTTAATATTTTCAATACCACACCTAAATGAATAATTTTAACAATAATGTCAAATTAGATTCAGATAAACTATGGTAGTGTTAATGTTTCTGCAAAAGTCGTTTTTACATAAATATTCACAACTTTAAGCCCCAATTAAAAAACTGTTTTCGGTATTTAGTTTCATTTTTTGAAATACTCGGGACTTATTCGGCATCTTAAAAAAATAATTTATTCCATTCAGCAGAATGCGTCAACAATTTGAAAAAAGAGGCGGTAAACTTTATAAACAAGTTAGTTTTGATTTTCATATCAGCAGCATATAAACTTTATAAACAAGTTAGTTTCATTGCTTCTAAAAATAAATGCAATCAACTTTTTAAATTAAAGTATGGAATGACTGTGATATCAGTTAATATAATATTTTTTACTCTTTAAACTTTATAGATCATCACTATGTCTATAATAGATCCATTATCGTGTGGTTATGTCAAAGTTATTGTGTTTAACCTGCTGATGTCAAAGGCTTCCTTACAGCAAAGAATTGATGAATATAATTCAATATTCAGCTGTCAAAAAGAAAATTTTGCTGTCTCTAATGATATCCATCGTCGAAATTTTCCTAAGATTAAGGCAAAATTATGTTATCTTTCTAAACGACATAGTGCAAAAAAGAAGATAATAATGGACACATTTTCTTTAAATGCATGGATTAAACTTAGTTTAACAGAAAAATGTCGATACAGGTTTTCCAACTGTCAAGAGTGTGTTAAGCTTAATGCAAATGTGTTATCTTTAATCCCAACAAACACTAAGTTTTACAAAAAAAAAGCAAGTTATCTTTTGTCAAATGAAATCGCAACTGGAAACAAAGAAAATTTAATAAGTTGCGCAAGTACTTTATTGGATGAAACAAATAGAAAATTTAAAAAACAATACTTTATGCCAATAACAAATGCAATACCCCTCATACCTGATTCAAACTTAATTCAGAAACCATCAAGAACTGACACAAAAAAATTACGCAATAAATATGCAAGGTTATTCAAATGCAGTGTTGAAAAATGCTTTGAAGAAACAGCAGCTGTAAGGTACATAATCTTTAAAAAGCTAAAACTGTTTTTTATATAACTTTATTTAGTAGATTCAAATTGAGATTTTGTATTTTCCAAATTGAAAAATCCTCTTAAATAAATAAAAATATTTTATTTATAGGGCATTTGGAACTGAAATATCTTTGCGGAAGGCTACAAAAATACGAATGAATCAAAGCTTTGAAACTTTTGCAAACTTAAAAGTTCGTAATGAAAAAAAAAATCCAAATAAACTTAAAGATCATACTGGAAACTACACAAATAAATGGAATGAAAATGATTGTTGGAAGGAGGTAGTTTCTTATGTGCCAGGTACAAAAATCAATTTTACTGAGCTAGCAAAAAAATACAATGTTATTAACAGTAATGGTGAGCTAAAAATGGGGGTCAAATTGTAAAACAGTTTCTATCAAGTAAAGGTGTTGACTTAAGTTGTTTGAAATATAAAGGCCAAGGAAATAGAATAATAAGACGATGTAAGAAGAAAATTCATGCAACAGATATTAGTATACCTGCTGAACCAACAATAAAAAAAATTAAGTTGAATATAAAAGAGAAAGTGTCTAAAGGAGAATATACCATTGGTGAATTAATTATACCACAAAAGTTCCAAATCCTTACAATAAATGATGATAAATCTTTTAAAACTACTGAGGTAGATGTAGCAGGTAGAAAAATCCCTCTTAATCATATCAGAAAAACACTTGCTGAAAAGCACAAATGTTTTATGCGATTACATTCAGAATCTGAAATAAATTCAATGAGCGATGGCAAGGTTAAAGAAGAGCTAAATCGTTTAAATGAAAACGACAATAGCATTCACAAACTTCAGGATTTGCGAAAAAAACTATTATATTTTAACAGAAGAAGACACATACAAGTTTGGCATGATGGATCTACTGTAAACAACCATTCACATTTACTGTTTATGGTGAACTGTGTGTATGATAAAGCAATATATTACACTGAAAAGGAGCATTTTGAAATTCATGGTAAAAAAATTGACGTTCAAGCTCAGATTGAAAAACCTGAACTTTATATATTTGCTCGTTGTTCATCAACAGATAAACAGCTTACGTACACAAGTACCAGAAATGAAGATAACAGACTGTTAGGAGAGTCTATTGATATAAATGGTGAAAAAATTAATGATATAATGCGTTTTTTTCATGGTGATGCACCTGCCTGTCAGTTTGAGATTGGACAGCAAAAAGGAGGTGATTATCCTTGTTGTGCATGTCCAATTAACATAAATCGCTCTTATGATACAGCTTATTCATTTTATCAACCTCTGCTGAGTATAGAAAATAGAGTAAAGAAGCTCACACTTACTCAAATAAGCAGAAATAAAATAAACAAACAGCAAACTAAACTGTACAAAAACTTACCAAAACATGAAATTATTGATGAACTTAATGAACGAGGAATATATTTTCAATATAAATCACACAAAAAAATTCTTCAGCAAAAACTTGATAATGAAATGCATGGCATGCAGCGATTACCAGCTTTGCTGTTTAATGAGGATTTCGATGACTTAGAAAAGCTTTATTTAAGTAAATATGAAATCTTGCCATGTGAACCATTACATGATGTGAAAGGTCACACATCTAATCTTTATGAAGAAATCAGTTCTCATTTAAATACTATTGAACAAAAACTGTTTAAGGAAATGGTGAGTTTATCATTTGACAACAAAGATTGCAAACGTGGCATTGGCTATCGTAAAAGTTTAAGTAAATTAGTTTTGACATTGAAAGGAAAAATTGATTCAAGAGCTTATAATGTTTTATTAACAATGTTTTACATTCAAGGCATACTGTATGGTAATGAACTCAGTAGAACAATTGAAAATATTTTGTTTCTTTACAATCAAACATTTTTGCATTCAATTTATTTAAAAGAACTTATAAAGGACAAACCAATAGCAGTTTCACAGCAAAAAATGTATGGCAAATACCAACATAACCTAATAGTACATGCCCCACACATGTTAAGAATAATCTCTGGAATATCAGCAAATGCTGAAGAAGAGGAAAGAACTTTTAATACAATTAAAACTATAAACAGTTCAACTACAAACCACAATAGTGAGCATGTGATATTAAACACCTTGCTTCGACTACAATGTCATAAAAGCTTCAATGAGGGCTGCAAAACTCAAAACCATCAACATGCAATAAGAAAGATAGTAAAAGATTATGAACGAACAGAAACAGAAATTCCATTTTTGGATTATTGAAATGTATCCATGGATATGGCAAGGTCATTTAGAGCGGATATCAGACTACTTGTCAGAAGGGAATAATATTTGGTGGTTTGAGTCAAAAAATGGAATAACATTTAAAGATAAAATAAGTAATATTTCATCAAAATTGCAGCTACATCATTTTCGCTCATCCACATTAATGTCTGAATATATCAATCTTAAGAACATTTGGAATGAATGTTTATTGAACAAAACTAAAATTCCTGCACAAAAGATCAAGATTGAGTCGAACGAGGGTACTCAAGTTGTTAATTGTAACTCTTTAAAAAAATATATAGTTTTAGAAAATAAAAACCCAAAAATTCAGACCAGCACCAATGATTCTTTTATTCATTTTGCACAAATAACAGAGGAACCAGAAAAAGAAAGTTCAATTCAGATGCAAAAAATAATCAGATCAAAGAACCCAAGTATGGACCAAGCAACCAGTACTCCCCTTTTTATCTGATGTTTCAACCAAGCCTTATGTTCAACCTATTAAGGAAATCACTTCACCAATAAAGACAGTTTTTAAAAGATATCAACCCGTAGCAACTTCTTTCAATGAAATTCATTTATCAAATAACACCAATAACATAACAAAATCAAAAACAAATGTAGTTAATCTTAAAGACAAGGAAATATCAGCAATAAATTTGTTTAATAACACAGTTAATATTTAAAAAATATTAACTTTAAAAGTATTTATTAGTAATATATACATATAGTTTATATATATATAAATATATATATATATATATATATATATATATATATTTTGTTGAAAAAAGAAAGCTTGTCTTTTATGCTACTTTTTGTTGAGATTAGCGCATAACTTGATGAAAGAAAATACTATATTATATAAATAAAATTATATGGCATAAATAATGAACAATGAAATCATAACTCATGCATCAAAATATTGTTAATAAAGTCTTATAAAATATAGACATAAATTTTTAGTACCTCCATAAGTTTATGTTTCTTTCAAGAAAATAATAGACAATTGGTTTCTTTTGTTTTTATAACAATAACTTAAAAGTAACATAAGTTACTTTTAACTTATTTTTTATAAAAACAGTTAAATCTTTGAATACTAAGTCGATACAAATAGGTATTATGGCTTCAGTAATGTATCAAAACAAAATATTTTTTGTTGTTAGCACAGCACAGAATGACATATATTGCATAAGTTATTTCAGCTGCTTTTAAAAATAACATATTGTTCATAAATATACCAACACAAATGTATTAAATTGTAATTAGGTTCACAAATCATGTCAAACAAACGCTACAAGATATCTTTGTAATAACATTGACATATCTCCAGCAAAACGATCAGAGACGCTTCGGTTACTTATAATATTTTGCCATTATTAATTATTTGTTTGCATAAATTAAATACCGATAAAGATAAAGTTCTTAGGATTGAACTAACAACCAATCAGATTTGATTAAAATTATCGGCTTTTTTTTTTACGAGTCTGTTTGTTCTATGCCTTAGTTGCATTGAGTATCCATATGGCATAATCTGCAAACCCGCGTACGTCAATATTGTCCCGCGCCAATATTGGTCGTTAAAGGAATTTAAATAGGAAACTCTTTCCTCTTTCACCAATGTAATCCTTATAAAAATAAAATGACAAAAGAAAATTTATAGTGCGGAATGATTTTTGGTTCATTTAAAATAAGCTCTCTCAAGTTAGCTCTAAGACCTTACTCCAATGTTCGTCTTTTTAAGAAAAATAATGATAGACTGTTTGGCTCAATACTTAAGTGAGTTTTAGTTAGAAATTTTCGTCCGTTAAGTCAAGCAAATATTGTTAAATATTTAACTATTTTTCCAAAGATTTTATTGAGGTTATACTTTTTTATAATTTCATCAAAAACTATGCTCCATAAATGAAATCCCAGTCCTGGACTAACCTAAAAGCAAAATAAGCACAAGCTTAGCAGATCAAAAGGGACAGTATATAGGTGGAATTTATTTTTTAATTTTTTTTTTTGTACACTAAATAGATCAAGATCCTATATAATATGAAATGTTGAATATTGCTTGAAGCCTCACCATTCAATGCAGGCTATAATGTAAATAATGTGAGGTCTCATCTACATACTTCATATCAACCTTGAAAGAACTGCTTTCAGAAAAAAACATGAATTTTTGATATTGTATCTATTGCTAGCATTGATCTTGACCAACAAATTTTTAAGTTAGTCTTATAAGTAAAAAAAGTTCAAAAATTTTGAGTTTTTGAATTTCAAACATTCTACATTACAAATACATACAATTTATTATAATGATTAATGATTATTATGATGTTAAATAAATAATGTTAAATAATTATTATAATGTTAAATAAAAAATCATTTGTTGTAAAGATAAAATAGTATATTTTTGATATATATGGTTACAAATTTATACTTTTTTCTAAACAGCGCTTAGAAAAATGGCAAATTTAGGGCACAAGTGCCTACAAATTCAGTTTTAACACCTACGGAGACCTCTAATAGACCTATGAGGTCTCCATTTTCAAAAAGAATTAATGTAAAAAATTTAAAATAAAATTGCAAGTTTGTTTGATCTGTTTAATATGATTTCAAAAGTATAGAACTAAAATAATACAATAGAGTATAAGATATACTTGAGTATATTATAAGATGTACTTGAGCATGCTATTAAGCTTCCAAGACACCCGAGACCCTGCTAGGGAAGCTTACAGCGCTCCTCTAGACTCCTCAGCTGAAAAAAAAAGGGGACTTGGAAGCCACCTTCTGCCACTTGAGGTGGCAGAAGGTGGCTTCAATACTAACGCTTGAGGTGTTCCTGCCAGGAACACCTCAAGCGTTAATATTGTTAAAAGTCCTCCCCCAATAAATTTTCTATAAGCCTATATGCTTAGGGCAGCACAGTATATTAATCCGGCCCTGGAAAGTCCTCTATAGGAAATTGAGTAATCTGTTTTTTGAAGACTTTTTTTAAAAGCACCCTTGTAAATATTTATGATTAATTTTTAAAAGTCGAATATTCAAGAATTAAAAAAAAACATGTCATTTTGATATTTAAGCACGAACAATAATGAACAAGAAAGGGAACTTTTTCAATTGCTTTGAACTCTTATCTCTTCACAACAAATTATTGAAAAATTATCTTAGAAACGTTTCTCGTTATCAAAGTGAGTGAACCAGATGATTTATGAGAACTATGTTCTAAATGTAATCAGCTGCTATTTGATGATGTTACAATGTAAAAAATAGGGTTTATATAGTTATTTTTTCAATTAATTTTGAAAGTAAATTATTTAAAGCGGTTTCATGAGTCAATTAAAACTTTTTTAACAGAGACGTATTTTTTGTTTGTTTTACCAACTGGTTAGTCGGTGATCTTTAGTGTTGACATCGTGTATGAGAGTATATGTTATAGGGGAAAGCGGGGCAACATGGCGAATGGGGCAAGATGGGTTTTCATATAACAACTCAACAAAAAACCTTAAAATTGGGTGAAAACGAAACTGTATTTGCATTTTGTATTTTAAAACACCATTGGTTTATTGAAATATTATTAACGCAATTTTATACGCTTAAGTCTACTTCTTACGCTTAAAAAAAAATTCCTCACTTTCGGTTTCTCATAATGGACGGTATCCTTCAAGTTTAACTTCTTTAAAAGTAGTTTTTTGCAATTTGTGTTTATTTTTTTTACTTTAGTTAGAATTATTGGTAGTTTTTAAAATTTTATAAAATTGGAGGTAAAAATTGCATAACAAGTCATCTTGCCCCGGTCACGTGACCAGATGACAAATTTATTTCAAATTATTATATTTGCAAACGGAAAGTTTATACAGGCAATGAATCATTTGAATAACAAAAACATAGACAGTAAGTATTATTGCTTAACGACTGATAGTTTTGAAATAACTCAGGGCTTTCAAAACGTTCGCCATGTTGCCCCGCTTTCCCCTATTAGTCAGAAAACATCAATTAATACGAATTCTCTTAATACAATTATTAATTTGTTATTAGAAATTTTTGCTGGGTTATGGTTACCAGCATCATCAGCTCGTAAAAATTTAATAATAAATTAATAATTGTATTAAGAGAACTCGTATTAATTGATGTTTTCTGACTAATATATATATATATATATATATATATATATATATATATATATATATATATATATATATATATATATATATATATATATATATATATATATATATTGTATAACTTATAAATTAATAACTTCTTCAATACTAATTTTCGAAGTCATTTTGTCTTCAATAGATAAATGTCCTAAGTCCTTTAAGCGGTTTTGTGTTATCGTTGATCTTTGTCCGTTTTTTATTCTTTTTAACAACAATCTAAAACAATTTTCCTTCTTGGATAGTTGTCACTGAGGTTGTGCAAAACACCCTTATTGGAAACAGCATTTTTTTTTTGCTAAAGGTAAATATTTTGTATATTAGCATCATTAATTGATTTTAAATGTAGTATTTCATTTGTAAGATGATCATCGATATCATTTTCATATATTTCTTGCAATATTTTAGACTTTATTGTGTTTCTTGATTGATTAAGTCACGGAACAACCATATTACATTGAATAAAGAATCTGTTTCTTTTTATGCAGTAAACCTTCTTGCCATATTTCCAATGATGCTATCCGTGAAAACTTTAAAAATTTTAATTCTAAATTCATCTGTTGGTGTTCTTTTTAACTGGCGTACTATTTTTTTCCTAAAAAATGTTTATCTGTAAAGATGTGCCCAACAATCTGCATTCATTTAAAATAATGTCCCTACAATCTTTTATTGCATTTAATTCAATAAGAAGGCTTGACAAATTAGTTATTTCTACATCCATTGTGTTATTGCGAGCTTTTAAAACACTACTTCTGTAGTTTATAGCTGCAAGACCTTTATGGCATACTTTTGCCAGTACAAGGCATTCAAAAGATACCATATATTTTTTTATTCCGTTAAGATTTGATTGAGTTTCCTACGTTAAGTTTAATTCCAAAACAGAACCTATTGCTTTTTAAATTTCATTAATTTTTTCAGAAAGTGGTTTAATACTTCCAATTTTTGCAGACCAGTGTGTATTTGACATAATGTAAAAAAAACATTTATCTACGCTCAGCAAGAAACAAAATTACATCTAATAATCCTTTTAATAAATCTTTCCATTTCTGTGTCTCATTTTGTATTTGTTTTACTTTAAGGCAATCCATTATGGTATGTTTATTAATATTGTTTTCTAAGTTCTGCCACTGGATATAACAAAATATGATGAATTTTCATGGTCAGGTGTTCTATCATATAATTTTTTTTACCCTTTATTAGCCTGTTAACCATATTCTGTAGTGAAAATTGGTCTTTGCTCACAAAATTTATAATATAAACAATAAGGAAAAAAAACAGAGTATTTTTAGAATTGCTTCAAACTATCACGAGAACTATTTCTTTAATTTTTAAAAGAAAGCTTAATAAACACGTAAGGAACTGACTACTGTGTTTATATGTAGGAAATATTTTTTGGTTTGAGAACTCTTAGAATGGCACCTTCTACGTCTTTTGGTGTTACATTTAACACTCCAATATCAATGTTAGCACTGTCGGTATAGAAAGAAAGTGTCGAAATATTAGATTGCATTTTGACTTCGAGCGCAGAAATTTTAACAAATTCCGTTTCACTTCTTGCACTTAAAGGGTCCGCGTCAATGTTTCCGTTATTGCAATTGTCATTGTTATAGGTTTTTGAAGAATTTGTAAACCCCAAACTTTCTAGTGTTCTCATACCTATAGAATTTTCCAGAAATATCCAGATTTATAGAGAACTCGATTTCTGTATTCCGCGTTAGAGAAACAAAGCAACTTGCATATCAATATATAATTAAAAATAACATAATAGCAAAAAAACTGGAAAAAGAGTGAATAGCTTGATTTGATTAGTTTTATTTATTCTTAATTCTTACAAATATATTTATTTACAATCCAGAAGCCATCAGTCTCAGTCGAACAACAAGCTTTAATCGTACAAATGTAGATACTTTCTTCAAAAACCTTGACAATGTGCAGAAGCTCTATAAGTTTTCTGCTGATTGCATATACAATTGATGAAACCGGTCTTACAACTGTACATTTAAGTAATATATCTGATTGGCAAACACAAACAATCTCCACATTAACAGCACTTCTGCCTACCATTGGGCAGCAGAAGAAATAAGGCTATTTGGGTGAGAGGGTGGCAAAAAGAAAACGTTTTAGGTCTCTAGTATTGACTGATTTACCAACAAAAAATGAACTAGTTGAAAGCTTATCAGAATGAAAAAAAATAATAATAATAAAGATAAAAAAAAGCAAAAATGTTACCCCCTTAAACATCAACGTAATTTTGATTTAAACATGAAGCAACTTTTTAAAAAAATATTTTATTTTGAAAAAACATAATTATATTTTGTTTATTGGTATGTTATATAAGAAGTAGAATAGATTGAATAAAATAATGCTCAAAATTATTTGTTTCTAATTTTTCCCATTTTACACCAACCATTCTCCCATTTCACCCCGACATGGGGTGACATAGAACAAACAGAACTACATTTAAAAACTAATGAACTTAATTCAATGGTTAAGTAATGGATTTTTCAAGACAAAATAGTGGACATTTTAACCCAATGTGTATAGTTGTTGTGGAAAATACATATCGCCGCACACAAATAAAAAATGTCTAATCTCACCCAACATCAAATAAAAAAATAATAATTTTGATGTGGAAAAAGTCTAAATTTAAACTCAAGAAACATAAACGAAGATTTGTTCTTTGGTACTAAGATGATGCAAAAAAAGTCATTCGAAGAAATAAAAGTTAACAGGAATATCTAAATGAATATTAGAATATTAGAAACTTAAAAAAAAAACGTTCGAAACTTTCTTAACTTAGCATTTCAAAATGGATTTATTCTAATCATAAATGAGTCAACTAGAATCAACAAAAATAGTGCAACCTCAATTAATTAAATTATTACAATCAACTTTAATAACTCGAAAAGAAAAACTGAAATATTTGCATCCGCTGCACAAGATCAATTTCAAATATTTGTTTTAACTCAAAAATATGTTTAACACTTTTCCAAAAAGTAAAATTTAATTAATGATATCTCTATTTAACTTTTTTTATTCAGTCTCTATATTTAAAAAATTGAAACAAGTCTCACAAATAAAAAGTACTAACAAAGCATGACAGATTTCTTCAAATATTTCAAAAGCATGATAACAATGCATTTTTGGAGATAACAAAAGTTATTGAAACTAAAACATATTTTCGGAGATAACAAAATATTTTAAACTATGGACAACTACCAGAATATTAAAATCATTAAAAAAAAGCAACAACATTTGTATGAAAAGTTTCTTAAAAAGAGAACATTTGAAAAAGAATTAAAGTATAAAAAATTAAAAGGTATTTTTTAACTAATTGTTAATCGTTCCAAGATAATGTTGAAATCGTTCTGAGGAAATGTATTATACAAACCAATTACTTAAACTTTAAGGCGACACTCAGAAAGCATGGAATGTCATAATATGTAGTAATCGTTTTAAGGAAATGTATTTTATTAACTAACTACTCAAATTTTAAGGCGACGCCTAAAAATCATGGATTGCAATTAATGCAACTTTATATATAAATATATGTATATATATATATATATATATATATATATATATATATATATATATATATATATATATATATATATATATATATATATATATATAAATATATATATATATATATATTATATATATATATATATTTAATATATATATATATATATATATATATATATATATATATATATATATATATGTATATATATATATATATAAATATATATATATATATATATATATATATACATATATATATATATATATATATATATATATATATATATATATATATATATATATATATATATATATATATATATATATATATATATATGTATATATATATATATATATATACATGTTTATATTGACATGTTTAAAGAGTTTCTAAAATATTTCTAAAAACATATAATCTGGGTAATTAGAGCAGGATCAAATTATGCTTGAAAATGAGACTCGGTAAATTTAGCATCAAGTCATATTTAACTGATATTAGTTCAAATATGACTTAATCACATAATCACATTCAACAAAAATAAAATAACCCAAAAAATAAAATTGGTAAAAAAGACCCAAAATGAGTTGTTAAAAGGTTTTTATACATATAGACAGAACAAAGGGAAGTTGATAGAATGAAATTTAAGCATTATTTAATAGTTGCATATTTTTTGCGTCTTTTAAAAACGGAATTTTTCAGAAAAATTTTGAAATCGCAAATTTTAAAAGTGCTGAGCCATTTCTTAATTCAGGAGAAGTTTTTAATGTCTCTAATTTTAGATCTCCGTTTTTTCTAAACCCAGGAAAAAAAGTTCTATAGAATTTCTATAATATCTCTGTTAATTTCTATAGAAATTTTTATAAAACTTTTTTTTCTACTTTTTTTTCAATAGAAAAAAAGTTTTATAGCAATTTCTATAGAAATTAATAGACATTTTATGGAAATTCTATAGAAATTCTATAGAACTTTAAAAGTTTCAAAAGATTATAGAAACTCTATAGAACTTTTTTTCCTGGGAAGTGCTATAAAAAAAATGTACAATTGATCATTTTCTTTTGTAATTGTTTTCTTGATAAGAAACTATTTGGGTTCAGAAAAGGTTATTTTACCGACCATGCAATTCTTAATCTCGTTCATGATACTTTTAATTGAAACAATTTTCTAAATAGGTCTTAGGAAAATCGTTGACACCTAATATAATTTTAGTCTTAACTCAGAGATTTTTTAATTTTAGTATCAACACAATTTCATTTTTTGGGTAGCATAGTCTTAGACACAGTTGATCATAGTATATTTTTAAAAAAATAGTAAATGCCAGAATTTAAATTTGCAAATTTAAATTCTGAAAATAGCTTATATAGCTTAGTTTATTATTATTTTAATAAAAAGCAGTATATTTATGACGGTGGCAAATCTGACATTAAGATAATCACTTGTGGAGTTTCTCAAGGATTCATTTTAGAACCATTGTTATTTTTAATTTGCATTAATGGTTTAAGAATATTGTAATTTTATTTGCTGACGACAAGAACTTAAAACAGTGAGCAAAGAACTTTAATAAGTATCAGGATACTTATTAAAGTTCTTTGCTCACAGTTTAATACAAATAAACTGTCACTATACTTAATTAAAACTAAATATACTTTTAATTATTTTCATTGAAAAGACAGAGTTCTTTTAAAACCTCCGAACTGGGATTGGGATTGGAATTTGCAATAAAAAAAGAGATTCGTTGATATTTCTAGGCTTTCTCATTTATAAAAGCGTCACGTGGAAAAATCACTTTTACTTAACCATAAGTAAAACTTCTAAAAATATCAAAGCTCTTACCTAAATTAAATATATTTATTTTGCTTTAATTCATTGTTATTTCAATTATTCTAAAATTGATTGTTGCAGCACCAATAAAACAAAATTAAAAATACTTTTCAACAAGCAAAAACGTGTAACTAAGATAATATATAGAGTATATATTATCTCTCTTATTCACAACCATTGTCTAATAGTGTAAAAATTCTGAATGTTTACCAAATAAATATCTATGATTTCGAAGTTTTAACATAAATAACAAGTTATGGTAGATATTTAGTTAGTAAAAGGTGAAAGCATCAACTTCCTTGAGTTAAGGTGTGGTGTTTTTGTACCTAACTTCGCCCAAAACTAACCAACTTGCTTGCTTTTATTTAACAAAAAACATGTTGATTTCACTAGAGTTTAACGCGTACTTTACGATGTTCTAAAGTCAAATTTAAATGTGGTGTACTTTTATTACTGGATTTGCATTCGTTACGGAAACTTAGTCTAAACATTATACTACGTTTCTGTAACATTGACACCATTAATAATAAACTTAAAAACCATTCTACCACATTTTATTGTAGTAGCTTTTAAACACTTTAAGCATGGTTTTTGTTGCGTGTTTAAAAGCCCTAAAATCAAAATTGCTTAATTATATTATTTTTGCTGATGGCACTAATGTTTTCAAATAAAATCAGCGGTCACTGATGTTATTGAGAAACTCTTTTCATAGTTTTAAATCTTTCCCTTAAAAACAGCATATTTCCTGACCAATTAAAATAAGTAAAAATAATTGTGATATTAAAAAGCGGTGATGACTCGATAAAATTAAATTACAGAACAGTTTACATAATTTCTTGCTTTTCCAAAATAATAAAGCGTATAATGTGTAATAGACTGTACAACTAACTTGAAAAAAAGCAGCAATATTTTTTATCATGAACAGCTCGGTTTCGAACATGAAATAATCTTGACAACTAAACTTTGTATCGCTTTGAAAACATTACTTTTACATTGGTACTTTATGATTTATCGAGTATACAATTTGAATCAATAAGTTGTAGTGTTCTACAGGATCAATATTTGGTCCTTTATAGTTTTTAATTTGTTCTCAAAATTACTTAATTATATTATTTTTACTCATAACATTAATTTTTTTCCTTTAGATTCAAATTTAAAAAATACTTCTTATTATATAAACGCTGAGCTAACAACGTTTTTCACGTGCGAATAAACTATATTTAATTATAGTCTATTCGCACATCTAATTAAAAAAAGGTTAGGATCATCGAATTTAAAGGGAATTTAAAAAAATTAGATTTATTAATATTGGTTTTTAACTTTAAAATTAAATTAGCGCAGTAGAGTACTAACGCAGTACTTGCGTTGACGGGCTTTTGAAAGATATACGCGAATATATTCGATGATTAAGTTTCCGATTAGCAGAGGCCCAACTTGCGACAACCAATAAACTAAGCAAAACTGAAAAATTTTCATATAATCAAAACTTTTTTCAACTAAACTGAAAACTTTTTTTCATAATTAAAACAAGTTATTTGCTTAAATTAAATAAAAAACTATACCGATTCGTAAAATTTTTAACAACCTTCTTAATCAATAGTATAACAGTATAGTAGTAATAGTAGTAATATTTATTGCTGTAACAACTACATATTTGTTTAAATATAAATATTTAAAAATAAAATAAATTGTGGAACGCGATGCAAGCATCGGGTTATAGACAGCCCACACAAATTAAAAAAAACACAAGTTATGAAAAATGTTTATCTATTCGCGCTTTGAAAACATTCAACGATGTTGCTTCAATGATTTCATTTGGTAACAAATTCCAATTTTTACAAACTCGATTGGTAAAAAAATTATATCTCGGTAAACATGATGGTACGTATTCTCTTTCTAGCCTGTATTTATTGCCCCTTACAGAAAAAGCCGGGCCTGAACTAGTCACGGATGATGCCGGTTTTGGATTTTTGTACCAATTTATTTGGTCTATATTTTGCTTGAATCTGTATTGTTGTATAAGATTTCCTCTAGCTCGTCTTTTCTCTAATGTTGTTAAACCCATTGCTTTCAGTCTTTTTTCATATGAAATCTTTTTAAGTTGTGGAACTAACTTCTTTGCACTTTCTCTAACTCATCAATATCCCGTTGTAAATAAGGCTGCCATGCAGGTATAGCGAACTCAAGAAGCGGTCTCACAAATGTCGTATATAGTGATTTCACCATTTCCACATCGAAGTATGTAAACGTACGTTTAATTAGACCCAAAGTTCTTTGTGCTTTTGCTGTCGCTGAAGTCACTTGATCATGCCATTTAAGGTCGGATGAAATAATCACTCCTAAATCTCTTTCACTTACTGTTGTTTTTAATTTATACTCTTTGCCGTCGTGGTTCATACAATAACTCATACGTGGATTCTTTTTACCTAAATGCATTACCTTGTACTTTTCGATGTTCAACTTTGTCAACCAGATATCCGTCCATTTTACAAATTCGTTAATTTCATTCTGCAAAGACTCATGATCTTCAACATTTTTTATAACTTTGATAAGTTTACTGTCATCTGCATATAATTTGCAATTGGAATTAATAACTGATGGTAGATCATTTACGAATATCAAGAATAACAAAGGACCAAGCACAGAGCCTTGAGGCACACCACTAAAAATCTCAAGCCATGGAGACACGTCTACACCCATTACAACTCTTTGCCTTCTTTCTTTTAAAAAAGACGATATCCAGTCATTTATTACACCCTTGATACCATATGCTTCACACTTTTTCAACAGTCTTTTATGTGGAACCTTATCAAAGGCTTTGGCAAAATCCATATAAATCATATCTACCGCTAAACTGTCACTCATGCTTGCTGTTAAAATGTCTAATATTTCTAGCAAATTTGTTACACAGGCTTTATTTTTTACGAAGCCATGTTGATTTTTTGATAGCAATTTATTTTCCATCAGATGAGTATAAAACAAAGTTAATTAAATACACTGCAAAAACAGTTTTCACAGCAGTTTGAAATGTAGTTTACAAAACAGTTAAATAAAGTAATTACTTTGAAGTGACAAATGAACGTCCTACAACACCTCCGCCTCGTTCATTCGAACATTTGACTATCCCCAACCTAAGCATTTTTTAGACTCCATTATTTTGTAGCTTTTTCTTTGCTTATTTTAAAAATTGCATTAAGATTTAGTTTTTAAAGTTTTTAAAAACCTCGCCTCTCCAAAACCATTCATTTACAACCTCAAAGCAACAAGAAAAACATTTTTGATAGTAATTGAGTAAACCCTTTTAGTTGTTATTCCAAAATTGAATTTTTTAACATTCTCAGTCATTTCCAAAGAAACAATTTCATCCTTTTTTATAATTATATTTTCTGCAAAGTTTAAAAAACTTATATGTATTTAAAAACATTATTATACATTTATCTTCATAATTTATTAATCCATATTGAAAATATATTCTTTATATAACCAAATATATCTTAAACATCATTTTGCTTCTTTTAATGTTTCTGCAATAATGTTTTAAGATCGATAAAGGTTGCTAAACTTTAAACACGCTTTAAAGCTGTTTTACGCTTAATATTAAGTTTCGACACAGAACACCACCCTAAATTTTTATGATCTTTTTGCTTACATCTTCTAAAGAAAACATCCTAGATGATTCAAACATGTCTTTTAGCTACTAAATTACATAAAAAAAATTAAATTATGTAATTTAGCATGTAGTTAAATATAAAAAAAGTGATGTTCCCAGTTTGGTTACGACACCATACTTTATAAGTTTAACTCTAATTTTATAAGTATATAACTCTGATTTTATAAGTTAAACTCTAGAAGGCTGGTAATTAATTTACTTTAAGTAAGTAATGTTATTTTAAACATACAAAAAACAAAATTAAGCTATTTAAATTTTAATTGAATAGATATCTATATTTTATATATTAATCTTTATTTATATATTAATCTATATTTTAAAATCGATTTTTTTTCATTTGAAAATTAGCAATGTTATAGATTTTTTAAATTTTTTGCTCATGAAGTCACTACCCTCCATTCTCATATACGTCATTTGCAGACCCCCTCTTCACTCAAAGCCTACGTATTTTATGTGCGATCCACAAGCATTTCTTTAAACTTCAACTTTGAAAAATATTATTGTGGTTTTTAAAACCTAAACTAGAACCTAGTCCTTTTCGTGTATTTCACAAAAGAATAAAGTTTCCCACCGGATTGAGAACCGGTGCTGCTTTAATGACTAAAGCTAGCAAGAAAGTTCGGATCATCAAGTAAGAAAGTTAACATACCGCACCACACTTGTTGTTGTTTAATGTTTAATTTTAAGGTTTATTAAATTTGACCTTTTTTTTCAAACAAAGTAAAAGATAATTGAACATTTATTTAATAATGAAAAATATTATATACATATATTATTAATATATATTAATATATTGTGCTTAAATAAAATGAAAAATTATTAAAAAAATTAGTAACTATACTATGCAGACACAAAGTTGTGTTTTATTTGAATAACTAATATTGTAAATATGGTTTTTATTCTTATTGCCAAATAATTTCTTGAAAAAATTAAAAATTGTGTTTTTGAAAAATATGAACTATTTATTATCATAAGAAATACGATCATTTAGAATAATAACTTGCAAGAACAAGTTTTTCTTTTCGAAATTATAAACTCGTTCAAAAATATTTTTGAAAAATTTTTACAATTAAAATTAAAAAAAAAAAGTGAAAGGGGGAGGTGAATCTAGCCTCACCGTCGGCGCGGTCCCTGTATTTTATGAATTCTATTTAAGTTTAGTGCGCTTAGGATAGATTAGTTCATCGAGGCCCAACACGATATTTCTGAAAGCAAATTTTTTGAAAAAGCGCGATATCAAACGCAGTGGTTGTCCTAATAAATTTAAAGTATCATGTTTGTGTTTACGTAACATGATTAGCTTAATTTAGTTTTTACTATTAAAATTTAATTTTAGTAAAATTCGATATGATCACATTTAGATTTAAATTGAAAAAGTAAAATTAAGCTGTAAATTCAAACAACGCTTTGGATTCAAAAATAATAATAAATCTTGAAAAAAGTATTAAAATAAACTTTTTTTTTTAATTTATTTTTATTATAAAGACTTTTCAAATGGCAGACTTATCAATATCAGATGCACTCAAGTTAATATACCAATTGCAAAATTATGTTGTCCATAAAACAGAGAAAATTGAATTTTTAATAAAAGAGTTAGATTTACTTCGTAGTGAGTGTGAAGCATTAAGAAAAGAAGTTCAAATTTTAAAGAAAGGTTCCTTATGCAAGTGGTGAGTAATTTAGCATAGTAATTTATACATATTTCCATCCACTTCATTATTTATATATATTTTTCAACCTCCTTGTTATATGTATATATATATATGTATATATATATATATATATATATATATATATATATATATATATATATATATATATATATATATATATATATATATATACATATATATATATATATATATATATATATATATATATATATATATATACATATATATATATATATATATATATATATATATATATATATATATATATACATATATATATATATATATATATATATATATATATATATATTATATATATATATATATATATATATATATACACACACATATATATATATATATATATATATATATATATATATATATATATATATATATATATATATAAATTAGTTAAAACACTGATCTAATTTTCTTCGACAGTCTGTTTCTTTTTCTGTAAGTTCATTAGGCTTCCATAAGAAATTTGTCACGCATATTATATGACAAATTTCTTATGGAAGCCTAATGAACTTACAGAAAAAGAAACAGACTGTCGAAAAAAATTAGATCAGTTGTTTAACTAATTTATATATATATATATATATATATATATATATATATATATATATATATATATATATATATATATATATATATATATATATATATATATATATATATATATATATATATATATATATATTATTTTTCTATTTATTAAAATCTGCTTCTAATGATATATGCTATAATTGATGAATTGATGTACTTTTTTTGCAACACACACACACACACACACACACACATACACACACACACACACACACACACACATATATATATATATATATATATATATATATATATATATATATATATATATATTATTTTTCTATTTATTAAAATCTGCTTCTAATGATATATGCTATAATTGATGAATTGATGTACTTTTTTTGCAACACACACACACACACACACACACACACACACACACACACACACACACACACACACATATATATATATATATATATATGTGTGTAAAATTTGAAGAAAATCTATTATCAGTAAGTGACTCAATAATTGATTGCAAGATTTGATGCTCACAAACAAACAAACAGAGACGAGGAGTAAATAAAAGCATTGGTAAAAAGTAGTTATGCTTCAAAAATTTTCAATCTTTAAAATGATGGCTTAACTAATTTAAGAAAAAGCAAACTAATTTGGAGATAATTTGACCAAGGCTCTTTAAGATATAAATTGTGTCTTTGTCATGAATTTACTAGCTCATAAAAAACAATCTACAATTACTGACTTTTTTTTTCAAATTTAAAAGTTTAAAACACACAATTTATATTGCTTTTAGACTCAAGAATTATTATTTGTTTGTTTGTTCCATTTCTATTCGTTACTTTGAAAAAATGTTTGAGAAAAAGTCAACTTTCTATAATTCAAAAATCTCTCTAATTCAAAATTTTATTTTTCCATAAAGTTCGAATTAGAGAGATTGTACTGTAATCATAAATTTTTAATTTTCTTTGAGTTTTTTCATTAGTAAATAGTGCTTATATCTAACATAATTTTCATTCAAACTTTTGAACAAATATTTTTAAATAAGCGTCCTTAAAAAGTTAATGTGATTTTTTTAAAAGTTAATTACTTCTTTTATCTTACCACTTATAGAATAATTTAAAAGTTAAAAAAATGATTAAAAGTCACTTAACCAAAATCGTTTACTCAGGCTTGGACAGGAATGGCATGCGATTGACCGCTATTGCTGACCACACAAATGATTTTATTTCTTGACAACTTGAATACAATTGTATATATGTTTTGATGAATTAAACATTTCAGAAATGCGCCTAATGTAGAAATGCTAAGCTAAACTTAAACTAGGAAAAAAGTTAATGAAAAAAAAATTCCTAAAGGAAAAAAAAATGAAAAAAATTCTTTACCAAAAAGATATTATATAAGCACTATAATAATAATAAAAAATAAAAACTTAAATTCGAAGCGAAACTTTTTTATGTTTTTAATCGCGTTTGAAATAAATCTTTTTAAACTCTTTGTTAAAGTTACGCAAAACTCTTTTAAATTAATAAATTACTACTAACAATTGTTTAATAAATGAACAATTTTTATCAAATTTATTAAAAAATGTATGAAATATTTTTAAATTGTATAAACATTTATCTTTTTAAAAAAGTTGCAAAAAAAAATTATTTAAAAAAATAACGTAGTCTTTTGAAAATAATAATTTTTATTAATTTCATGCTCTATATATTAATAAGTCTAGCTGAAAAAAAGGTTTCCAACTCTTTTATTCATAAAAAAAGGACCAAAAAAAAAAATGCGCCTGCGATTTAAATTAAATAAACTGCCAACAAACAATTTAATTTAATTTTAATTTGAGCATTGTAACTTTATTATTAAGGGCTTCACTTAACGAATTTAAAAATTATTATAAATGATTTCAACTCATTCATTCCTATCGTAATTTAAATATATATATATAAAAAAAATTATTTTTCAAAAAATATGCTGCTTTTAACGATTTTAAAAAATCGTAAGTTATAAAAATTAATCGTTTGAACATTACATAATGCTTCAAAACTTTTCCATTAATCAACAAAATACATGCTTATATAATAAATAAAGTTATTTTATATTCTTGTATAATTTACATAAAATGTGTAAAAGCTAGTAGCCGCAAAAGGTTTTGAATTTAATCATAAATTAAAGTAACTTAAAAAAAATCTTTCTAAAATTAATGCTTTGAAGTTAAAATTAATGCTTTGAATGCTTTGATTAAAGATTTTTAGGAAGACATGGCAAAATAGTTTCTAATGTTTAAATTTATCATGCCTACACAAAAAATAATAAAAACATTTTTTATTAATTTACACACGCATTTATGTAAACAATTATTAAAAATAAATATATGGTTTTATTTTAAAGCCTTTCGCGTAAAATAACAACTTTAGAAAAGATCAATGAATAAAAGATATTCACAATGTAACACTTTTAATTGCATTTAAATTGTTAAAACATCAAAATAACCGTGGTCAAGTTGTAAAGAAAAAAAACTATTAGCGTGGTCACTGACCACTTTAAGAAAAAACTGTTTTCGATTTCTAAACTTTCATAAATTTTAATAAAAGATCTGTAAGTGCGATATTGACTGATTATATGTATAAACTTTGAATGAATTGAATTTCAATTGCAATTCTTTTGTTTTGTAAACTAAAGACAATTTATTCCACCATCAATATGATATTGCTATACTGGTATTGCTTTTAAATAACGACTTTAACAATTATTAACAAACATTTTTTTAAATATAAAATACAAGCCTTCCCAGGAAACGCATGCAGTTTTTTGTCTTGAAGATTTTATTTTAGACAACTTGGTCACGACCGTTTGCAAGTTTTCTTATATTAAGCAATTCAGAAAAAATCTAAAAAGAAAGTAAAGTAATTAGGAAATTAAAATAAATTTAAAATAAAAAAAAAATAAAATAAATTAACAATTTAAATAACTTGTGTACTTTTTTTATTTTTGTTTCTTTAAAGTGGTTGTTATATTCAGTAACAAAGTTGAATAAGGCAAAGCAAAAAAAAAAAAAAAACAGTTTTAAGTCGACATTAAAAAGAATGATTTTCCTATATGTAATATAAATCAAATGCCTATATGTAATATAAATCAAATGTTTTTTTTGTTTTACCAAGTCTAACAACAGTAGATGTTAGACTATAACAGCCGTTTTTCATTAAAGCATTTTTGTTTGTTTTTAAAATCATTTACAGAAGTTGCATTAATAACATCTTGATCTAGGATATTCCAGGATTCTACAACACGGTTGGTAAAGAAATTATGCCTAGAAAGTTAGTTTTTTACTAATTGTCTTCTTAATTTCTGATCATGCCCTCTCGTAGTATTAGTTATTCTTTCAAGTTCGTTTTGCTAGTTTATTTTATCTGTTGTTTTGAAATCTAAACATCTGAATTAGATCACCTCGCAATCTTCTATCAACCAATTTTGAAAGTTCCATATTTTGTAACCGTTATTCATAGTTAATACCTTTTGGGAAACAAATTTTAGTTGCTCATTGCTCATTAGACTCTTTCTATAAGATTAATATCTTTAACATATTATGGGTTCCATATTTGAAATGCATACTCTAAGTGAGGTCGCACAAGTGATATGTATAATAGTTTCTTTGTTAACAATAGACTCAATATGATGTTCTCATTTTAAATCATTTGATATATATATATATATATATATTTGCTATCACTTTTGTGTCATCTGCATATAATTTAGCTTAGTTATTTAAGCTCTGTGTTAAGTCATGATGAAAATTACAAAAAGTAAAGGACCAAGAACTGATCCTTGTGGTACTCCACTTTTTACAGTTTCCCATTCTGATACATACTTTCCTAGAACTACTCTTTATTTTCTGTTATTCAAAAACAACACACCAATTAAGTAATAACCCCTTTATACCTATTGACTCTAATTTGAGAATTATTCTTTTATGTGCAATCAAGTTGAAAGCTTTTGCTAAATCTAAAAAAGCAATATCAGCACAGATACCTTTTTCTTTAAGATCAGTAAGCATATCTAAGGCTTCTAGCAGATTTGTAATGTAGCTTTTTGTTTTTATAAAACCATGTTGGTCTTTAATTATTAAATTGTTATCAACAAGAAACAATTTTTTCATTATTGTATCTCTGACAAAACTTTCCATTAGTTTGCATTCTATCAAGGTTAAAGAAATTGGTCTGTAGTCTTTAAGCAATTTCCTTTTTTAAACAACGTTGTAATGTTTGCTTCGTTCCAAAATTCTAGTAGTGTTTCTAATTCTAGCAATTGGTTGAAAATAATGCATAACGGTTTGCTAAGACTTTTTGCACAATTATTCAGGACTCATGGGTGAACTTTGTCATTTCCTGGAAATTTGTTTACATTAAGTTGAGATAATCTGTTTGCTATATCAATTTCGTTGAACAAAGAAATCCGACAAATTGAAATTGTTAAACTTTCACATAACGAAATAATTTTAAGATTTTCATCTGTATATATGGAACAGAAGAACCTGTTTAAATAGTTTGCTATAAACTGTACATCATTAGATAACTCATTTTTATCAGTAATAAGTGACCTTATGTAGTCCTTAGCTTTAAGTTTACTATTGATATAGGCATAAATTTGTTTTGAGTTTTGTTTTGATTCTAATGTAATTTTCTTTTCATATACTTTTATGCTACTTTAAACTAGATTTTTACTCTTTTATTTTTTTCTTTATATTCTTGATTTAGTTCTGTATTTTTAAAATCTGATATTTTGTAACGTTACCAAAGGTTTTTCTTCAGTCTTATTTCGTGCTTAAATTGTGCATTCACCCATAAATTTTTTTATTGTTTCTATAACTCATTTTGTTTGATTTTATTTTAGGTATACATTCAACGCAAACTTTTTCGTAAATATTAATAAACTTTTAATAATTCTGATTTACATCTAAATTTTTGAATTCCTCTCTCCAATTATGGTTATTCAAAAACTCTGAGTTTTTTATAGTTTCCTCTTCTCAATAGTAACTTTGTGGTTTCAATTGAATTTTCTATTTCTTTTTAATCATTTGGCATGGTGTTAAAGTTAATATTCAGAACTTAATGACCTCTTTAGGTGTCACCTAAAGGCTCAGTGTGAACTAAACTTGATATTTAAAATGGGTTTGCTGTTAAAATTAGATCTAGAATATTTGTATAATTATTTAATTTTAGCTGAAATGTTGGTTTTATAACATGTTACATTAAATAAGTTTCTTGAATACAATTGATAAAGACTCTTTCGGTTTGATACTAACACTTTGATACTCATTGTTCTATTTGTGATTTTTATTCTTAAAATATTTGTAACTTCTTTTAATAGAATTAGTTAAAAGGCGACAGATTTCAAGATCATTTTTTCAACTCTTTTTCATGTTCTTTAACTCTTTTCATTAATTTTTTATTATCATTGTTGAGTTTTTCGATCAAACTTCTTAACTGCTTTTTAAATGTGATTTTAAAACTGATCAAACTTCTTGTATCTGCTCCTGTTGTGCTTTGTAAGTGTTAAATTCTGTGATTTGAACACTTGCCATTTTCTTTAAGTTCTGAAAGTTTGGGTTATATATTGTTATTTATTAAATACAAAAAAGATTAAATTTCAATATCCAAATGTTTATGATATGTAAAACTTTGTTTCTTATCTTTTTTAATAACTTAAAAGTTTTTATTTGTTATTGTTTATTTTTTCACTTGAAAAATGTCTGACTTCTTTAAAAGCGACAAAACATCTCTGTAAAAGTGGCTTAACTCCACATATTTTATTTCTTTTTTTAGGAGATGCAAATCTGATGCAAAATACAAAAATTTTTCAACATCCAATCTCCACCATTACCACCACCAAAAATTCTTCAATCAGTCACTGACATATATACATAATTTTTAAGCTTCAATTAGGCCATGCCTTCTACACAGTTTTGCCATAACTATTTCATATTATATTTCTATTTCTGTTCATTTTTATCCCTAGTCTTTTAGCCTTTTGAGGTTGTCCATAAATTAAATCACAGATTAAAAAAGGGGCAGGGGGAGTGGTTTTGGGACGACTAGTATGGGGCGTTACTAAAGTGTTACGATGTTGTGAGGAGGGGGAGGGGGAAGGGGGTCAAAAGCAGTTGAAAATTGTGACATAGTTTATGGACAACCCCTTTGTAATTTTGGATACCTATTGCTTTTTAATATTCAATTCTGTGCGTTTAGTTCAACCCTTATCCCTTTTAGTTGACTATATTTTTGGTGAACAACTAACAATTATTATTATAATTTTTATTATTGTTTTTTTATGCAATTAATAATAATAATAATTATTAATAGTTGTTTATGTATATTTCATTATAGTTGTTGCCAATGTAGTAGAAGTTAAAATGCCTTTAAAAAAATTATTTTTTAAAGGTACAGAAGTTTTCTTTAAATAAAGAGAACAGTTAATTTGATCAGAAATAACACTAAAAAAATCACAATTTTTAAGAAAAATAAAGAACAAAGAGAAAGGCAATGGAATAAAGCATTGCTAACCAAAAGCACATGAAAAATGCCTAGCCAACCATTGACTTTTAGAGTCTTTCCCAATTAAAGGATATTAGGTATCAACAATCAGATACAAAGGTAAAACAGTCAAACCTAAATTAGTTTCAGAAAGGTCAAATATGTTCAGGCAAGAAATAACATTTAATAAACCAGTATGTGCTAAAAAGACTATGAATGTTTGTAAAAATAGAGTAAAACAATTTGATGGTAACTATGGTTTTTTATGTTTTTTTGGTTCTGTAGTTTTGATTTAAATTATTAGAGAAAAGTTCACTCATTTATTAGACTCATTTATTAGGCTCATTTATGAGACTCATTTATTCAATTCAAACATAGACAATACTTGACAATCTAAGCAATAAACTATGCAGTTGCCTTGTTCCTGATAATCAAGATAGCGTTAATGTGCTTATTATATTATTTTGACAATGCTTACCAAAAGCACTAACAGGGGTACCATCCATGCAAAACTCATAAGTAGAGTCAATAGGGCAATGTAAACTCCTTAGAAGTGGTATGTACAATTCAACTATAAAAAAGATTTACCTGTAGGTATAGGTGGTAAAAGCTTGCAAACCTTCAATGAAAATTTTCCTTGTGGTAACATCACAACAAAAATACTCAGTATACTCAGATCTGCAAAACTATTTTAGTCATCTGATGTCAGGAAAGTCATCATCTGATGTCAGGAAAGACATCATTTGATGTCAGGAAAGGCATCAGATTGCTAAAAATGTTTTAACTGTTCTGTAATATCATGTTATGAAAGCAAAAAGAAAATATTTTTGAGGCATAATTAGCCTTTACTCAACCAAATAATCCAAAGCATGGAAGTTTAGAATTAGTTCTTTTAGCTTTTTACCTAAATTTATCTTTTGCTTAAAAAAGCAAATTAGTCATGTGTTAGTTTAACTTGATTACATGTAACATAGCTGATTAAGATGGTCAATAATAATCTTGTCTTATATGTTTCTTTAAATAAATCATGTTCAAAAAACTGAAGTTTATTCTGCTTGATGTTCTAAGTGTTTTATAAATTTTTTATTCAATATATTGAATATAAACTTTTGTAATAGTTTTTTTTTCTAGGTGTGATCATAAGTATATTGCCTTTTAAATATTGGTCATGTTTGTCACTTATTAATCATTAAAAAAAAGGATAAAATTGTTTAATAATTTAAATTGTGTTTGAAATAAACAAATACCAATATATGTTTTAAAATAAATTTGTCTTAAGGGAATTAGAATAGTATTATTTATTAGTAATAAATTATTAGTAATAGATTAGTAGTAATAGTTACTGATACCAAAACATCTTGTTTTTCTTCTTCATTCTCTTTTTTGAATTCAATTGACTGTATTAACAATAAATAAACAATAGTTTAACAATAAATAATTTACTCTTTTTTTTTTCTTAGCTTATTCTGAGTTTGTGATAAATTCTTTTTAAATATTCCTACTGATTTTTGGGATTGTATTTATTGTTGCTAAAAAATTGATGAAAAATAAACTTAATTAAAAAAAAAATTGCATTTTAACTATCTATTTACAACTATTTTAAAATTTAATTGTAAAAAGTATTTTTCGTGGCAGTATTTATCCACCTGTTTTTTATAACAATTTATTTGTTTGTTTGTTTTTTAATCAAATTTTTTAATGTTTTTTTACCTTTAAAAATTATTTAAAAAATGTTTGTAACTGTTAAATAATTTTATCACATTTAAAAACATTTTTTATTGTAAATATTTTAAAAAATTATCATAATTTGTTTTTTAATGTTTTTTTTTTTTTTCAATATTATACAACGTATATTAGATTTTTTTTGTTTTTATAAAAAAAAAAAAAAAAAAGTTGGTAATTTAAGCAGATTATGTTGAGTAATGTAAGATAATCTTTTTCAAAAAAAGTCAGATACATTTGTTTTGTCTTTGTCTAAATATTGCCTCTGATTAATATTTTCAACTATAATAGTTAGCACAATTGTTTAATATTTAAATTTCAACAAAAGCAAATGTTTGCTTACTAGAAACATTAATACTTGATACAAAGCAAGTTTTGTACGTCATCATGTTTAATTTGTCATGGTTTTTTGTTTTTTCAAATCAATAGCAATATAAAAACATCTAAGGAATTTTTAAAATGTAGCAAGATTTTTTTTTTTTTTTTTTTTATAGATAATATTACTTTTAAATTACTTTAATAAATTTTTTTAAAATTGTTAGGTTTTTTAAAGGTGACACTTTTTTTTAAAGAATCAAAAACTTTTTTAAAGAGTTTCACATACTATGAATACCAAAATGTTTAAGATTTGAGATAAAAGTATATATGAAAAAAATTATAATAATAAAAGAAAATATAAAAGGGAGATGCAAACTAAAGATAAAGTATTCACATATCTATATAATTTTTTATTTTCTATAACTGTTTTATTTATTAACTAACCAAGCATGCATTATATGGTTTTGAAATCCTATTTAGTAGCAGACAAATATATTTTCTGTCTTATTGTTTTCTTTTGAAAAAATAATTGTATGTTATGTAATTTGTAAATCTTGTTTGGAGTCAAAGATTTTTTATTTTGTTTTAAAATAAAAAAAATTAATAAAAACTAAAAGTGTTATATATATATGTATATATATATATATATATATATATATATATATATATATATATATATATATATATATATATATATATATATATATATATATATATATATATTCGTGTGTAAATGTACAATTATTTATTGAGATTTTTTAAATTGTATTTTAGTATGGTCAATACTGTATCAGAAGTCTCCGATATCTCTAATACTAATATCAGGATAGCTTCTCATGGAGAAAGTACTTTATATGATATAGTAAATATATCAAGAGATACAGGTGGACCTGCTTTAAATAATGAAAATGTTACTTTCTCTTCCCCCAAACTAGCACGCTCATCGAGACTTCGAAATCTTCCTCGTGATAGTTCAAGTATTTATCAGCTTTCTTCAGATCTTCGCGAAAAGGCTATTGAATGTTTAGAGAATAAATATGGTGGTAAAGAGAAAGCTAATAGAGCAGCTAAAGTTATTCAACACCACTATCGTCGCTGGATTATGCATAGAAGTTTTCAGAGAATGCGGGCATTTTCAGACAGAAAAAACTCTTTAACAAAAGCTCCTGGGAATTATTTTAAAAAGCTACAGCAAACTTCATTAGTTTTTTATGGTCCGGAAAATCCTGTAATGATTGTTGATGATAACGAATGTCAGTTAGATAATAAACTAAGCATTTCATCATCTGATTCAGAGGAACCTTCAAGTGATGCTATTGATGGGTCAAACAGTGACTTATCCAATAATACTACAAATGAAGCTGTAATAAATAACTTTGAGCAATTTCATATTGATGGAACAATTCCTGAAGAACTGGAAAGTTCCTTAGAAAATAAGGTTTTTATCTTAATGTTATTTGTTTTCAAATTGATTTATTACTTTATGTTATTAATTATACATTTGTTTCAGGGTTAAAAAAAAGACCTTTTTAATTGTTGGAAAAAAAAATTGTTTTTTTTTTCAAGAAAGAAAAAGATCTTTTTTTTTTTTATTTAAACTCTTTTCTTTTAAAAACAAGCTGTGTTTAGTTAACTTTTTCAGTTAAAAAAAGACATTAGGCATTTTATTTGAGTTAATTATATCAATATTACTTTATACACCAGTACATCATTTTTGTTCTGTTTATAAAAGCAAGCTTTGCCACTTTTCTACTCTCATCTTGATTCTAAACTTCGTTTAAACCATGGTTTAATCCAGTTGTGTATGTATGTATGTTTGTATGTATGTATGTATGTATGTATGTATGTATGTATGTATGTATGTATGTATGTATGTATGTATGTATGTATGTATGTATGTATGTATATATATATATATATATATATATATATATATATATATATATATATGCAGACCTTGTGATGAATAAAAACTGCGCGACGTGATTTTTGATGTCATTAAATTCTTTTTATTTGCTTTTCATATTTATCGACATTAACTGCACCAATTTACTTAATTACCGCAAAACTACTTTAAATCATTAATGTCAAAATGTTATTATTTTAAAATCTTTTGGAATGTTTCGTTTTTTAAAATGTAAAAACATTTGTTTATTTTCTCGACGTTTGACACGTTTTGTCTATACTAAACAAATAAAAAACATATAAAAGATTATAAAAAATGCTTATATTTGATTATTTTTTTTCCCAAATATGTAATTTAAAATTTTCCAAATAATTAATTTTTCTTTTTAAAAAGTCAGCGAGTAATAAACTGGAAATTTTTATATTGTACGATTAAAAACTGTGCAATAGCTAATATTTTTACTAGCGATTTTATATAATATTTTTTTATTTATTTATTTTTATATATTTTCATAAAGCGGTTGATAAGCACAATCACTCGTATTACTATAAAACTTTAACAAACATTTTAAATAGGTTTTTAATGTTTACAAGGAATTTTTTTTGATAAATTTTTGGTAAAATAAAATAAAATGTTAGAATAAAAATCTTATAGGTATAAAAGAAATATTTCAGCGAAAAAATTATTCTTAAAAATTGTTATTAAAAATTATTTGAAAAACTATTGACATTCTATTTTTCAGCAGCTGTTCTTGAGCACGCTTTGTTGAGTTTGGTAACTTTTAACAAAAAAGCGATTGCTATTATTTAAGTAATTTTTTTCGAGTTACTTTTTACAAAAAATTTAATAGCTGTACTTTTTTATTGAATCAAGTAGAATACGTTTTAATATTAATCCTTTTATTTTATTTTATTTGCGCTTACCAATTTTTAAAATGTTTCCTCGAAATTACTCTTAAATACTTTAAATACGAATAATCTATTTTTAAATCTATGGAATAATTTTAAAACCTAACAAATCCCCATAAATTAATTATTTAAGTTAAAAATCTAAAACTAAAAGAAAGTATCTTTGTTCAATTTTATCGACAACTTTGCTATTGCTGAATAATTTTATTAAAATGTTTGCTTAAAAAGATTTTTAAAAAAGATTTAAAAAGATTTATAAAAATTAAAAAAAAAGCTTAAAAAACTTTTTTTATTATCTAAATTTTTTCTACTTGTAAATGATGAGCATATTTAATTTTTTTGTAATTCAAACTTTTATATCAACTGAGTGCGGTTTTTAAAATACTTTATTAAATGTTAAAATAATCGTAAATTACTTCATTAAAATTCTGCTCAAAAATATCTTTAAATATACTCAAACAAAATTTTTTTTGCTCAACGCAAATAGCCCTAGCTACGCGCAAAATCGCTCTTGGACGACGTAAAATTCACATCGCCTGACGCTTTATTGCAAGGCCTGTATATATATATATATATATATATATATATATATATATATATATATATATATATATATATATATATATATATACATATATATATATATATATATATATATATATATATATATATATATATATATATATATATATATATATATATATATATATATATATATATATATATATATATATATATATATACATAAAAAAACTTCAACAAACCAAAGATTTTTATATTTAAACGACTCAAATTAGTATTAAAAAGTTGTAATATTAAAATAATTTTTCAAAGTTCCTCTTGGTCTTGCGGAAAAACTGTTTTTGATTGAATTACTTTTATAAATGTTATGAAAAATCACTCAGGAAGAGTGCCACCAGTTTTTAAAAATTTCCTTTGTTAATTATTTTTAATGAATGAGTTCAATATCTTTACATTTGTTTAGTTACGTAACTCTAACTCAAAATAATAGATGTAAAAATCCATGATAATAATCGCAAGGTAATGTAAGTGAGATACATAGTATCAAAAAAACTAGTTTATTTTCTTTACCCGGTTTTTTGATAAAATTTTTTATATTTTTTAAATTGGCATAGAATTCTTTACATCTTGTGAAAGTTTCTAATATATACTGGTTTACTGATTCGCAGAAATCTGACCTAAAAGTTGAAGCAATTTTATACCTAGTTTTCCGTATAATGTAAGTTAAGTGGCATTTTTAGTATAAAGTTTACCCTTATTCAGCCAGGCTCAAAATTTTTTAGCTTATTTTATTCTTTAGGCTAACAGCTTTCACACAAAATAGCTAAAAGTTTAATTTACTGTTTAAATAGGCAAATATTTGATAAAGTTGTTGCGCATGTAGCGTAAGTTAAAAATGGAATTGCCCATATGTATCAGACCTTGTGATGAACGGGAGCAATTGCTCCGTGCACATGAAACATGCACTTAAATGGCCTTCTGGAAGCGACAAACAGCGCTTGCTAGTTTTGTTACAAGAGTAAAAAATCTATTATATATTTATTAAGTATATACTTAAGTATATAAAAATCATTCACTTGATAATAATTAAATTGCGCATTTGGTTTAAATTAGAATGCAGTTTTCTTTTTTGTACTAACAATAAATGGAAAGTTATGAAGTCATTACAGCTAACAGATAGAATGGAATGTTTACTATTTTCAAAATGTTTCGTCTCAATGAGAATAGAAAATTTAAATTAAAAAATTAAAACTTGATTGAATTTTGAAAAATCAAAAGTTTTAATGCACAAAATTTTGTAAAAATGTAAGATTCTTTTGCTTTATTGTTTTTTTAATTTTTCACTCATCTTTTGTAAATAAAAAAAATATTCTTTTTAATTTTGTTTTTAACTATTATTTATTTAAAATTAAAATGTTTCTGTTGTTTAGAATGTCCGCTATTAAGCATGTTAATTCAACTCCAATAGGAAACAATGTTGTCATATTATGTTATGTCATATTATGTTGTCAACTTTTAGTAAATGGAGTTATTTCATTGTTTCATTTAATATTAAAGTTTTTATTTAATATTAAAGCTACAGTAACATATTTTTTCCGGTTAATTAACAATTTAACTAAAATGTTAACTAAAAAACTTTCGCGTTCAGTGGATTTCTCACTTATTCTAGTCATTTTTCATTATAGGGTTAAGTGAAAAATAGAAGTAAAATAAAATAAAAATAAAATAAATAAAAATAATGTTGTAAACTATGTATAACATTTTCTACTTTCAGATAAAGCACATGCCAATATATACGTCATAAGGTTTTTCACTTGAACTAATTTTATCAAAAAGCTCCTTGCGCTCCTTTACAACAACAAAGACAAATATAAAAGAACAGTTTACAAATACTTCAAAACCCTTTGCTTTTAATGTTTTGTAATTATTAAGATCTTTTTTATTACAGGAGCTTTTAAATTTTAAAAGTTTTTTAAAGTATTGAATTGTAATTAACTTTAATTTTAAACCATAGTTAAAATTTTTTAACAAAAGTTATTATTAGAATCTAAATTCGGTATTTGAAAGAGATCATATTGATTAGGATTTTCATCAAATTGAAGGATAATACTAGGATTTATTTTCATCAATCACAGTAGCTTGATAAACAATATTACTTAATAAACATTGATTGTTCAATTGGCAAGCGCCCTTTGTAATGAAGTTGCAAGTTCTTGCATTCAAATTTGTATCACTGTGCAAAATCTTGTGTTTATGTGAATTAATTATAGATTTTATCTTTTGCATACAGCTATAACTAACTTTGATTGAGTTTCTTTTGAATATTTTGCAAAATTTATGGTTTATTGGAAAGTGCAGGTTAATGCCAGTAAACTACTGCCTATGTTTTCATATTCTGACTAAATGGAGGGTTGTACTATGTGACTTTTTGTTTTCGATTTTTGTTTTTAGTCAAGGTAACTTGAGGTTGGTATTTTAGTTTACAATTTTTTAAAGCTTCTCTCTAAGGTGGGATAGCATTATAGAAAACAGATTCATTTACTGACAAAACAGATAATCTCATTTCAACAGTGCGTGGTTGTTGATATATTAAGATTTCTTTGGGTAATTTAAAGAAATTAAGAAATGCTTAACTCATTAACCTAATGTGAATTTGGCGTCATGAAGTTCCCTTTATTTTTTTTATTTTTTAAAGACTGACTTTTTAAAATTACTGCAACAATATTAAATATTAATATAATATAAATATTACAAGTTAAATATTATTTAACTTGTTTATTATTATTACTATTAGGGAATGCTTATTTTCTTTCAATTGTTTTTTTAACATTAAATAATTGAATATTACATTTTTAAAAATGTTTGATATAAACAAATTTCTTTCTTTGCTTGACATTAGTGTAAATAAATTAAAATATATTAAATTTTTTAAAGTTATTTTTTCTTAAATTTCTAATTGCGACTTTGCACCAAATGTTGATTTTTTATTTAAAAAAAATTCGCAACTAACAAATAAAAAAATTACATTAATTTTTTTAACTTTATTTATTTAAAGTTTATTAATTTATTATTTTATTATTAAAATTACATCATTGAATATATCGTTTATTAAAAAATAATTGCTGCGATTTAACTTGCGGCATAAAAAAAAGTTTAACTTACGTTTTGTGCAAACTTTTGATGCAGCGTTTATTTAAAATTTAATTTTGAGTAAAAAAAAAATGTTTAGGAAGGAAAACCAAAAAAACAATGCGATAAAAACAAGCTGATTTTTTAATCGTCATTTAAAATTTAATGTTTTTTTTTTTTTTAATTAATTACTTCTTCATCTTACCGCTTATAGAATAATTTTTAAAAATTATAAAAAGTTGCTTAATGGAAATCACTCTAGGCATATGTAAAATTGCTTTACGCATACATAAATTGCCAGCAGCTTAATGCTTTAAAACAAAGCCTGATATCACTAATTTTAAATGAAGTTTTCTTAAGCTCTATGATTTTTTTTTAAATGATCTATGAAGAAGATAAAATCTTCTGTAAAAAATATTACTTGATCCTTTCTGTAAATCAATACTTTTAGTTAATCATTTGATATTCAGATATTAGTTGAAACCTTATAAAGTGTCTGACAGATTTAAGTACATTCGAGTCAGAAAATTCACCTGCAAATTCTTTTTATGGCAGGCTGTTTGTAGTTGTAACTTTAACAGCCCGTTCCTTGAAAAAGATAAAAGTATCATAGAACGCATCCAGCATCAACACTGCACAAAATGAAGCGGTTTGACTATGAGACAAGATGCATCAAATTCTGACTGCTGGCTAGTTGTTTATAGGCTCATGGAACAGGCCTGTTCTGTGTAATTTAACTAACTTCTTTAATAGTAATAAATCAATCTTTGATATCAATTCTATATGTGACTAAATGGTTGGAAAAATGACTCCCTCCTAAATTAAAAAGTATAAACAACCAACTTTAATTTGGCCAGATCTAACATTGGTTCACTATTCCAAAAAAAAAATTGATTGGTATAAGAATAATAGAGTTGATGTAGTTCCAAAAGATGATAATCCACCAAACTGTTCTGAGCAGCGAGTCATCAAATCTTACTGGACATTAGTAAAGGGAATACTGAGGAAAAAATGAAAATGTGCAAATAGTGTTGAAAAATTCAAAGATTTATGGGTTAATGCTACAAAAAAGTGGTTGTGGATTGGATAGAGATAACTTTACAAAAAAGTGGCAAGTTGATGTGGATATTACAAAAAATTAGCTAAATGTTTTAAAGTTGAAGATTTTTTTTGTTGAAATAAAAACCAATTATGCTGGCATTATTAAAAAAAAAAATTGATAGAATTGGTTGGTTGTTTTTAAGAAAAATGTCTAAATTTCAACCAATTAAAAGTGATATTTACACTTTTTTTTTTTTACCTTTGTATTTTTTTCACTTCTTTTCAGTTTCAGTTTAAAAAGAGTTTTTAGTCACAAAAAAGAAATATCAGTGTCAATTTATTTTTTAGGACTTAGATGAGTCTCAATTGGAGAAAACTAGTATTAGCAGACTGATGAGCGATGTAAGTGATCCCTACGCAGAAGTGGAGTATGAAGATACTTGCAATGACTATGATATCATTGAAGGTTATCTTATAATATCTTATACATTGTTAAACATAGTTTAGTGCATAATTAACTAAGTTATTAAACATAATTTAACATAATTAATGGATGTTTATTATAGTGCATTACTGGATAATTTTTTTGTTTTAGGTTATTAATAATATTTTATTTTTTATATTTATTAATTTTATATACTTTATTTTACATTATTCATTTTGTTAAGTTTCTAATTATATTTTTTGTTGTTGTAATTCCAATATAATATCACAAATATATATTTTTTAATATTAATAATTTGTTTTTATTATTAATTTTTATTATAAATTTGTTTCCCTGTGGTAAAAGTTTGTGCTTTAGAGTAATAGAGCCTTTTCTTTTTCTTTTGCAAAGCTGTGAAAAATAAAGAGAAATAATTTTAGTAGATATTAACTTTGCAATGGGCAAACAAGAACTTTTACAAAATTTCAGTAAAAACGTAGAACCAACCAACATATACAATATTTAAATAGTTAAAAAAAAACACTTTTAAATATAGACATTATTTGTTAGGAAAAGTAAAATAAAAATATAAAAATTGAACATTTTTATTACACATTCACAATGATTAATTTATATTTATATTATTTTTACATTACATTACAAACAAATAAAAAGTCATAAAAAAATTATTATAAGAACTCAGGGTGGTTCTTTTTTAATATCTTTTATCTATCACTTTGCTATGGATTGGATATATGGTTTCCATGGATATATGGTTTCCATGAGAGATTAATAGTGAAAGATAATTCAAGAAGTAGAAAGTTTATTAAGAGTATTGTCATTTGTCAATATTATTAATAATGTGATGAATATTAGCAGTAAACAACTGAGTTTTTAGTGTTAAAATTCACCAGCCTTTTTTAAAACTTCAAAAAAAAGATGACATTCAAAACTTCTTTTATTAAAATTGAAAATTGTTTTAATTTTGATAAAAGAGTTTTGAAATAAAAATTAAACTGTCTCTTTAAAGCAGTTATATAGATTTTTAGGAAGATTCATAATATAGATAAGAATAAACACAAGGATACCACCAAGGATAGTTACCTCAATAGTTACCTCAATAGGTTTGTCTGAGCATGTACTTTTTTTTTTTTTTTTTTTTTTTTTAACATCTTCACTTCCAACAAGGCTGCAAGCAACCACTATAAGAGTTGGAAGTTACTGGAAGAGAAAAGACTAAATCTGTAGAGCAAGATAACGATTGACTGATGACTTAAAAGATTGCAAATTATATGAATCAGGAAAGCAAGATGAAGGAAGCGAATTCCAAAGAACTGATGTTCGAGGAAAAAAACTAGAAGAATAAGAGTTTTTGAAGCACTTAGGAACAGTCACAGAAAAAGGATGAGACTTAATTGAATGGCGAGTAACACGAGAATGAATTTTAGTAGATGGCACAAGGGACGCTAGCTCCTTAGAGCAGTGCCCATTATAGTATTTGTAGAAAAGAGAAAGAGAAGCAACATTACGACGATGTGACAAAGGTTGGAGATTGGCTGCCAGAGCAGGTCCAACTATGTTTACAATTCGTTTTTGCACCTTGTCTAAAAGAGAAAGAGAATCACTAGAAGATCCGCCCCAGATGTGGCAACAGTATTCCATACAGGGACGGATTTGAGATTTATAGAGATAGAGAATAGAATCTGGAGTAAGAAAGTGTCGAGCTCGATAAAGAGATGCAACCTTAGCAGATGCTAATTTTGCAATGGATTTGATATACGGTTTAAAAGAAAGATCAGAAGTAAGAGTTAATCCTAGAAGATGAATGGTAGATGACTCATCTAGCACATTACCATTCATAAATATAGGAAGATCTAAATTATTACGATAACGATTGGCCGAATAAAATTAAGTTTTATCTGAATTAAAGTTCACCAGCCACTGTGAGCCCCATGCTGTAGCAGAAGTGAGATCCTTTTCAAGCTCAGATACCCCCTCCAAGCAATCAGAGAGTGTAGGCTTCTTATCATGACAAGAGTAAATGGTAGTGTCGTCAGCGAATAATGCCACCTTAGATGTGAGAATATCTGGAAGATCGTTAATGTAAATTAAAAAGAGTATAGGGCCAAGGATTGAACCTTGAGGAACCCCTGAAGTTACAGGATGTGAAGAAGAGTGTTGTCCATCGAGGACAACTTTTATACTACGATTGGAAAGAAAGGACTCAATAATCTTAAAGACGTTACCAGCTACACCATAAGAAGAAAGCTTATGGAGAAGACCAGCATGCCAAACTTTATCAAAAGCTTTAGAAATGTCAAGTGCGATAGCCTTAACCTCTCCACCTCTATCTAATGCACGGTAAAACCTATCGGTTATTACTGTTAGCACATCAGCTGTAGAACGAGAAGACCGAAATCCATATTGATGATCAGAAAGTAAGTTATTTGATTCAAGATGAGAGATTAAGTGTTTGTTGATTAAAGATTCAAAAACCTTGCTTATGACAGGAAGAAGACTAATGGGACGGTAGTTAGATGAATCAGATCGCTCTCCGGAATTTTTGAAAATAGGGATAACAGATGCTGCTTTCCAGCATGATGGAAAACAAGACTCTGATAAGCACTTGTTAAATAGTTTAGAAAGTATGGATGAAAGCTCCGGAGAACACCTCTGCAAGACTACAACAGGAATGTTGTCAGGACCACAAGCTGTTGAAGAGTCTAAGCAGGAAATTACTTTAGATACAGAAGCTGAAGTGATGCGAATGTCAAGCAAGGGATCAACCTGTTTGACGGCTATGTCAGGTAAAACGCAACTAGTGGAATCAAGAGATGATATTGATGAAAAGTTCTTAGCAAACAATTCAGCTTTGTCTTTAGGTGAGGTGACAAAGTCTGAACCATACAAGAGAGAAGGAATAACAGATTTGCCCTTATTATTGATACTGTTAAAGATTCTCCAGAAGTCTCGAGAGCCTAATTTTTGTGATGAGATACGAGATTTAATGACCTGGGAATAGCGAGCTTTGGCGTCAGACAAAACCTTTTTACAATGGTTTCTGGCGATAGTGAACAGATGTCTGTTTTCTGGAGAATTGTTTTGCTGATAGATATGGAAGTAACGGTTTCGATTAGAAATTGCTGCAGCACAATGTGAGGAAAACCAAGGAGAAGAGTGAGGCTTGACCTGGAATCGTCGAGAGGGAATAAAAGATTCCATGCCAGCCTGAATCCACGAAGTTATGTAAGAAGCACATTTGTCAGCAGGAAGACGAAAGATTTCTACCCAAGGGCCATCACGAAGAAAATCACGGAAAGAGTCCCAGTCAGCTTTAAGGTAGTTGTATGTGGTACGATGATAGGGGGATTCTGATGAAGTAGAAGAATTTGATAATAGTTTTAGAGAGATCAAACCGTGATCAGAAGTACCTAAGGGTGAATGTGGAGAAATTGAGCACTGACTAGGATCCAAAACAAGACATAAGTCGAGTAGAGAAGGTAAATGATTAGGGTTGTCTGGAAAACGAGTTGGAAAGTTGACTATTTGAGTTAGAGATTGAGAAAGGCAAAAGTTGAGGGCCTTAACGCCAGCAGAGTCACTGACACTAGAGCCAAGCCAATCGGTGTGATGGGCATTAAAGTCACCAACAACGACAATATTGGCCGATGGATAAAGAGAGAGGGCTTGGTCAATTTGATCAGAAATAACATCAAGAATAGTGCAATCTTGGGATGAAGGAGAGCGATATAGAACAAAGAGAAAGGCGATAGAGTGAAGTTGTGCTAAACGAAAGCACATAAATGAATAGTCTGTAGATTCAAACCTAGTTTCACGACAAATGGGTGAGTTCTTACGAATGTAGATGCCCAGGCCAAGCATGTGATTATTGGAGTCTTTACGAATTAAAGGAAGATAACCATCAACACTAAGATCACAAGATGGGACAGCCGAACTCAAATTAGTCTCACAAAGAGCAAGTAGGTCTGGTGAACTTTGCAAGAGATAAGACTCAACAGAAGAAAAGCTACTTCGAAGACCACGAATATTAGTAAATGATAGGTTTAGAGAACTTGGTGATGACAATGGTTTTTTGTGTTTTTTAGTTTTAGGTACTTTAGTCATTTTAAATTTATAAAGAACTTGACTCAAGTATAGATAGTACTCAGTACACTATTTAACAACTAAGCAATAGCCTCATTACTATTAATAAACCCTAAGCCGTAACAAAGGGCTCCAAATGTGGCCTCTGCAATGCACACCAAAAGTACAATCAGGGACACCATCCATGCGCAACATGGCACTGTTAGTACTCTGATATTTTTCGGCTGTTGATGGAATCAGCCTCTCTGAGAGCTACCACAGAGTTCGGGAAACCTGACTACCAGCCGGCCTCAGAACCATAAAACTGAGTTTTAGAGCTGTACCCTCATTAGGAGATAATAGAATGAGTTGCCCAGTCATAAAAATAGAGACACAAGCAATACCCACGCATTGAGTCAAGAAGATCCAGCGTTCAACATCCTAAACTGGAAACAATGTATTAAAAATACATCTGCGCCAGCCTAATAGATGAGGAAGGGGTGCGAGGCTGGTCAACAGATAGAATCTGTTTACCCCTTAAGTCTTTGCCTAGGAGGCCTTCTACAAGACAGCAGCTGGATGCATGTAACATCTGCCCAAGATGAGTATTTTTATCGAGACACCATCTCTAGCCTTTACTCAACCAAGAGCCCCAAGGCAGGGGGTGTTTTAAATCGGAGTTAACTTCTCCTAGCCTTTGCCTAAAAAAGCGTATCCTACAAGGCAGCAGGACATGGAGCAGGTTGTACTGGGTTACATGTTACCAGTAGCAGGAAAACCTGACCTGACCTATCATACTTACATATCAATTATTTGTTGTGAAATTATAATGCATCTTTTTCTTACTTCTAAAGAAAAAGAGAAACAATGAAGAATTTCTTTTTATCTTTTTTGATGTTATTTCTGATCAAATTGAACAAGCCCTTTTAAAACATTTGCTTTGTTCTTTTTTTTATGTTCAGACCATGGTATGACTAAAAGTTGTCTCATTTATTCAACTTATTCATCATTCTAATCTTCACTTAATATATTTTAATTTATTTTATTTATATTAATTTATTTTAACTTGTATTTATTTCATTTTCATCCTATCAATGTACTTCTAACTATATTAAAGCTATCATTCATCTTGTGATGTTCTATTTCTTAGGCTGATCTCTTTCATGTCTTTTTGCTGATAATTGTGCCTCCTCCTGGTTTGGAAGCTCCTATATATCCTGGATCCAGGCAAGCATGAAAGCCTTTTCTTTCTCATTAGTTTTAAATAAAGTCTCTACCCCACGGTAGAGTGATATTCTTGGTATTCTTCTGCTTGTGCAGCTGCTATTTTCATGCAAATGCTTTTTATTTTTATATTTATAGTTCTTTTTTCATCTTATTCAGCAGAACAACTCTCTTAAAAGCAAATGTCTTTCTAACATTGTAAAAAATCACTGAAAGGTATTATCTAATGCTATGTTACATAATTCTCAAGTGTTTAATCTTGTAACTATTTTCTTATAAGATTCTATAGACTTTTCGCATTTATTAATAAAGTCTTTAATAGTTTAATTTAAAAAGTCTTACATTCCTTCTCTTACAGATAAATCTGATCTTTTTACCTCTCTCAAGGATCAGGCATAGTTACTTGCAAAAAACCTCTATTTTTTGCAAGTAACTATTTTTCTTAATTATTTTTTCTTATTTTTTTAACTATTTTGCCTTTTCCTCTAATTTATCTCCTGAATTTAATGATCTCACTTTTCATGACATCTAAGAAATAAGTTAATCCATTGTTAGAAATCCAAACCACTCTGGCTTTTGTTGTTCCTTTGTGCTTCCTATAGTTATTTTGGTATTTTCTACTTGTAATGGTTCTGACAATATTCATGAAACAGGCTTACAAAATTGTTTTCCGGAACCTTCAGTACTCTCTTCACAAAATGTTCTCCGGAACTCTTCAAACAATTTAACAAGTGTTTTATACTAAATCTTTTTTTCCTGCTACAAAATAGCATCTGTGGTTTCAATTTTTAGAAACTCAGTCTTCTAACAATTGGCTTGCGTAACGAATCACAGTGATATATATGTAAACATGCTGAGCTCTCAAACTGCACTATAAAAAGTGAACTATAAACCTTTAGTAACTATAAAAAGTGAACTATAAACCTTTAGTGACTATAAAAAGTGAACTATAAACCTTTAGTAACTTATTAGAAACCATTTAAACCTTTAGTAACTTATTAGAACAATTTTTCCATTCATTTAATATTGATCATTTCATTTTCAAAATCTAAAATGCAACTCTTTCTGTAAAATAACTAGCTAGATTATGTAATTATAGGTAATTACAAATATACTAATGGTACATTTGTAATTACCTATAGTTACAAATATATCAGTGGGAAGATGCTTATTATATGTCAAAAAAGAACTCTTAAACTAATCTGAAAATATCTCTGCATCAAACCAACCAGATCTTACATCTCTTAATTCAACCTCCGTCCAGCGATTTTATAAATTTTAAGATTTGTAAACTACATAAGGAGGCAGAATGTTCCTGCTGATGATTCACAAAACATTATAGAAATGCTTGCCTTTATACTGTCTTTAATTCCACATACTGAAGAAACATTAAAAAATACCAGGATTTTTTTTTACATTTATTTCATCTAAGTTAAAAATCCTCAAGGTATCTAAAATATTTCCATTTTTATCTTTTAATGAATATTGTAAATTATTAAAATATTTATAGAAACTCTATACTTTCACAAAAACACTTTTAATGTTTTGACTTATTTATGGGCAAAGACTGTTTTTGTGGTGGCCCAAAAAATTAAATTGACCATTCAAGTGAACCAGTATTGGTTTAAAAACTGGGTACATTTCTTCCAGTGGTATTTAAATAATGTTTTACAACAACTCTAAAATCAAAGGAGGATTATGGAAAGCCCCAATCACTGACTACCATGTTTCAAAACATTATTTTCTTCAAATTCATTCAAACTTGTTGGATGGCTAAATTTCTTGTTGCGCATGATTGTTTAAAGTTTCTCTTTTTATGTTATATAAATTTGAAGCTTTTCTAATAAATAATTCCTTGCTTTTTACTTTTTCGATGGCTTCCTGCAACATTGCAGCATGATAGCAACATTCCTGCAACATTACAGCATCATAGCAACATTCCTGCAACATTGCAGCATCATAGAAAACATATATTTGGATGTTTGGTTATTCCTTGTAAATTCTATTTTTGTTGTATTTAATATCTTTTTATGAATGTGATAGAAAAAATATATCAACAATAGAGACAAAGTAAAGTAATAAAATAACTATAATAAGTTGCATCATATAATTGAAGTTGAGTAAATGTTTCACATTTTTTTAAATTTGAACAGTGTCCAAGGTAACCCTCTAAAGTCACTATAGTTTTGAACTTGATTCAAAAGTAGAAAGTACTTGGTGCCCTTAACAATAAACTATGCAGTTGCATTATTCTAAATAATCAACCCAAAGTCATAACAATGGGCTCTTTATGTGGCCTTAACAATCCATAACAAAATCACTAATAGGGACATCCAATGCTTAACATGGCATTATTAATGCTTCAATATTTTGTAACTTTTGGGAAATCTTACTACTTGTTGGCCTCAGGACCATTAAAATTAGTTGGAGAGTTGTACCTTCATTTGGACATATCAAAAAAGAGTTTCATAGAGTCAAGAACTAATCAAATTACTTGTAGAGTTTCATTTGGACCAATCAAATGTGTTGTAATGCTTTACTTTTTTTTGAAGATCAAAAAGAATTTCATAGAGTCAAGAAAAATTTAAGTTCAACAAGATTTAGCAACAAGAAAATAAGTGTTAGTTTTTTTTAATTAGGATTAAGGTTAGGAAGTATGATTTTTTAAGCTTTTTTTGTTAATCACTTATTATATATATATATATATATATATATATATATATATATATATATATATATATATATATATATATATATATATATATATATATATATATATATATATATATATATATATATATATATATATATATGTATATATATATATATGTATATATATATATATATATATATATATATATATATATATATATATATATATATATATATATATATATATATATATATATATATATATATATATATATATGGTAGTGGTGTAGTGGTAAGAGCACTCGCTTTGTAAGCGAGAGGTTCGGAGTTCGACTCCCACCATGTCCCTGGAAGTACTGCACTCAACTTAATTTCTCCGCGCAGCGGTCTTGCTTGTCAAGGTTCCTGTTTCGGAGTTAAAGAGTTGAGAGAGGGTTGTACCACGATTTACAACAAAAAAATAAATAAAGAAATAAAAACAAAAAAAAATGAGTAGCCTCCTTGACTGTAGTGGCCCCCTTAGGCCTTGGGGAGGTGAATAATTAAATATATATATATATATATATATATATATATATATATATATATATATATATATATATATACAGTATTGGCAAAAAGTTTGAATCCACCTCTGAATTTGAATACACAAAAACACAAAAAATACAGCACAAATAGATTAAAAGTATGAGTCAAGCAATTTTTCTAACAATCAATCAATAGTATAACAATATAAACAAATTACAAATAAACAATGCAAAAAATTTTCAGTTTTGGCCAAAAATTTGAGGTGGATTCAAACTTTTGGCCAATACTGTATATATATATATATATATATATATATATATATATATATATATATATATATATATATATATATATATATATATATATATATATATATATATATATATATATATATATATATATATATATATATATATATATATATATATATAGTATGTATGTATATATATATATATATATATATATATATATATATATGTATATATATATATATATATATATATATATATATATATATATATATATATATATATATATATATTTAAAGTGCAAATTTTTGTTTTCTTTTTTAATCTGATGCATTACTTTTTTTTTTTAATAAGTTTAATTTAATTTCAATAACTACTGTTTGCTGCCTTTTTTTTTTTAATTAAAAACTTCTTCTTGGTCCTAGTATTCTATATGATAGTACAATATCTTAGATGTTATTTAGATTCGACCATTTCAGAGATAGATGATAAACATGTAAAGTTACAAGATGGTTCAAGCTTTGTGGTAGATAAAATTTATGATTGTGATTATACGGATGGCTTTTCTATGAATGATAGTTTAATTTTACCAGAAAAATTTCAGCCAACAGTTGATAAGTCAACACATAAGCGTCAGTTTCGAATCGGAGTTAACTTATTTAATTGGTTAGCTTTATTTATTTATTTTTTTTGACTTGAAAAAAGTTGAAAATAAAAATTAAAAAATTTTTAAAATTATTTATTTTCCTTGTTAAAAAAATACTTTGATATACAAACACACACACACACACACACACACACACACATATACAGTCTTCTCCGTTTGTAATTTAATGCTAGCACACCAAAAAGTGCTGGTAGGATGGTCTTTTTTAAATTAGCCTGCCCAATTTTAAAAATTCATTTTTTCTGCTGTTTTTATTAAAATAAAAATAGCAAAAAGAATGCTTTGAATAAATACTAGAAAAAATAATTTGAAAAAAAACTTGTAAAAAAAGCATTTTTTATAAAAGTTAAATAAATGAACAAATATGTTTTTTGTTGCAATTTAAAACAAAACGCTTTTATTTTTTTGGCAAGCGCAAGTCAAGACTTGAGTGCAAAAGTGCTGGCTAAAAATCTGGCTTGTAATCGTTAAATTGATTACCATTATGGTTAAGTTGAACCTTTTAATTCCAACTTTGTTAAGTCAAACCATTTTTTTGTTCCCTTTCAGCATATTTCTTTAGTTAACTCGAACTTTTCGTATGGGAAATAAAGAAATTTTTTATGATTATATAAGAACCACCTTCAAAAAGTTTTTCAAGACATCATTCCATTTAAAACATAAATGACAGTAGCCTAACATTTTTTTTTTTTTTTTCTTCATTTATTTAGATTTAAATAGAATAGATCACTATCAGCCATAAAATAATGCTATAATAAAACAGTTACAAAAGAAATCAACAATAAAATAACATTTAAAAAGCAATTATTTTTTAGTGTGTGTGTGTGTGTGTTTAAGTGTGTATATGTACTAGGTTGGTTGAAAAGTTCGCGGAGCGGCACCTATGTTGCAGTAGTAGAAACAAATTTATAACTGTATTAAACGTATTCATTCTTCGTATGAACGCATACAAAATTTCAAGTCGATATGTCATTTCAGTCTTTGTTTACAAGCTATTGAAATTAGACGTGTCATAGTATTTTTTAAAATGGAAAATATTGAACATCGTGCTGTAATAAAATTCTTTGTGAAAAAAGGTTTAAAGCCCATGGAAATTCATAATGAAATGGTAAATGTGTTGGGTGATGATGCTCCTTCAAAAACAACAGTATGCAAATGGGCTGCGGAGTTTCAACGTGGGCGTTCAAGCCTTGAAGATGACCCTCGCTCTGGACGTCCAAAAAGTGCTACTACTGAAGAAACGATTAATGCTGTGCATGACATGGTTATGGATGATAGACGATTGACTAAACGTGAAATTGCTGAGGCTGTGGGCATCTCAGATGAACGGGTATTACACATCTTGCACGATGAATTACGTCTGAGAAAGCTGTTGGCAAGATGGGTGCCGCATTCGCTAACTCTGGATCAGAAACGCACTCGAGTAAAACTTTCTCAAGAACATTTGGCCCGTTTTCAAAAGAATAAAACAGATTTTGTGCGTCGATTCGTAACCATGGATGAGACTTGGGTTTACCACTATGATCCGAAGCTGCGACAACAAACTGCAGAGTGGACAGAACCCGGTTGTTCAGCTCCGAAGCAAGTGAAGGCGTCAAAATCGTCAAAGAAGGTTATGGCATCAGTTTTTTGGGATGCGAAAGGAATTTTATTAATAGATTACCTTCAAACCGGTAAAACGATAACAGGTGAATATTATAAAAATCTTTTGGACCAGTTGGATAAAAAAATTCGTGAGAAAAGACCTGGTTTGCTGCATAAAAAAATCATTTATCACCAGGACAACGCACCTGCTCATATCAGCGATGTTGCAAAGGCGAAATTGGTCGAATTAAAGTATGAACGCTTGGAACATCCACCCTATTCACCAGATCTGGCTCCGTCCGACTTCCACCTCTTTCCACATCTCAAAAAATTTCTACGTGGAAAGCGTTTCTCATCACATGAAGAAGTCATTGCAGCCGTAAATGGGTATTTTGAAGGCCTTCCGGAATCGCACTTCAGAGATGGGATACATGAATTGGAGAATCGTTGGAAAAAGTGTATTGCTCTTAAGGGAGAATATACTGAAGAATAAAGTCATTTTTTGAATCATAAAATTGTTTTTTCATTTCCGCTCCGCGAACTTTTCAACCAACCTAGTATATATGTGTGTATGTATGTATGTATGTATGTATGTATGTATGTATGTATGTATGTATGTATGTATGTATGTATGTATGTATGTATGTGTGTATATATGTAATTATGTATATGTACAGCCCTTGAAATTAAGGTCAACATAAGACAACTGCAGTCCTAAAAATGTCTGAGGTCTGTATTATAAACTCATTTCATTTCATTTTAACACACACTTAGTTAAAATAAAATAAAATGAGTTTATAATAAATACACTTTTTTTTAACAATCATTTAGTAAATTTAGAGCAAATATTTATTTAGTGTTTTCATTAAATGCAGTTTTGTTATAAACCATGTTTAGGAAACCAGAAGTAGGCATCCAATATCTAATCGACAATGGCCATATGGAAGGTGACGAGAAAAGTATCGCTGAGTTTTTTAGAAAAGAAACAATGATCTCAAAGCAAAAAATTTCAGAATACTTTGGCAACTTGCGTAATGATTTTAATATGAGGGTGCTTTAGTGAGTTTTTACTTTATACATTTTACCTGATTTAGTTTTGTTGAGTGTTTCTCTCACAGTTACTGTTTTTATATTTTTATTGTTCATTTATAGTTCATTTTAAGTCTAGTTTGTTGTTTAATTTTGTGAAATGCCCAATGTCATAAAATAGAGGCAGGTTTTGTTTTTTGCTTTTGATAAGAATTTTCTAAACTTATTTTTAAATGTTTACCATTTAATATTTGCTTCTCCACAAATGTTTTCAAGGTTTAGTGCGCCACATATGTTTTTAATATGTGCTCCCCCACATATGTTTTTAATATGTTCTCCTCCACATATGTTTATAATATGTGCTCCTCCATATATGTTTTTAATATGTGCTCCTCCACACATGTTTTTAATATGTGCTCCTCCACACATGTTTTTAATATGTGCTCCTCCACATATGTTTTTGTCCTAAGTATAACTTTATTTTATACTTCTTGATCTTAATAAAAAATGTAAGTAAATACAAGATAAAATGTTTAAGAATTTATTCTTATATTTATTACCCTATTATATTTTGTATTGCATTTATTTATGATCATTAAATTCAACTTTTTTTTTTTTTTTATGAAATTTAAATATAGTTCATAAAATTAATAAAAATTTAAAAGTTATTAAACTTTGGTAAAAGTAAACTAAACATATTTGCAAATTAAAACAAAAAATAAGGATTTTGTAAACACATATTAAAATTATTTTATAAAACAGTTTAAATTACTTTTAACTGTTGCTTAAAATTGGTGTGGCAGCCATTGAGAATTTGTCTTGTGAATAGGATATTGGTTATAAAATTAGAAAAACTTTTATCATTAACTCTTATTTAATAAAAACTATTTTTTATCATTTATTTAATAAAAAACATCTTTTAACTTGAACTTAACTACATTTAAATTTTTATAAAACTACATTTTTAGAAAAAATATATTTTATACAAAAGTCTATAAAAATTCTGTTAATGTTAACTTTACTTTTTGTTGTTAAACATCAATACTTAACAATAATGTAATATTTACAACAGTTGTGTACAGAAACCATAGAAACCGTATTTTTTAACAGAGATTAATAAGTGTAATAAAAATATTCTTTTATTTAAAAGAACAAATATTAAATAAGTTTGATGTATATTATTCTAACCAGTGCTTAAAGTGGGAAAAAAATATTCTAGGGAAGGTTGTCAGTATTCAGTTTTAACAATTTAAAAGTTTTGAAATAAAATATTACATATTTTAATTTCTTGGTTGTTGGTAGAATGCATACTGGTAAAATACAAGCTTTTTTGCAAAACAAAACATATTTTAAGGACTGCAAATATTTTATTAATTTAATAAATAAACTAGTATATTAATATTTTGTATATTACAAAGCGTAAATACATCAACTGACTATAGCAGGTCTTGCGATAAAGCATCGGGCGATGTGAATTTTATGTCGTCCAAGAGTGATTTTGCATGTAGCTAGGGCTATTTGCGTCGAGCAAAAATTTTTTTGTTTGAGTATATTTAAAGATATTTTTGAGCGAAATTTTAATGAAGTAATTTACGATTATTTTAACATTTAATAAAGTATTTTAAAAACGGCACACTGTTGATATAAAAGTTTGAATTACAGAAAAATTAAATATGCTCATTATTTACAAGTAGAAAAAATTCAGATTAAAAAAAAAGTTTAAATCTTTTTAAGCTAACATTTTAATAAAATTATTCAGCAATAGCAAAGTTGTCGATAAAAATGAACAAAAATACTTTTTTTTAGTTTTAGATTTTTAACTTAAATAATTATTCTACGGGGGTTTGTTAGGTTTTAAAATTATTCCATAGATTTAAAAATGTTTATTAACTGTTAGACGTATTTAAAGTATTTAAGAGAAATTTCGAGGAAATATTTTAAAAATTGGTAAGCGCAAATTAAAAAAAAAATAAAAGGATTAATATTAAAACGTATTCTACTTGATTCAATAAGAAAGTACAGCTATTAAAATTTTTGAAAAAAGTAACTCGATAAAAATTACTTAAATAATAACAATCGCTTTTTTGTTAAAAATTACCGAAACTCAACAAAGCGTGCTCAAGAACAGCTGCTGAAAAATAGAACGTCAATAGTTTAATAAGTTTATATAACCTGGTTTTATTACCCGGTTTCTACCGATGTAAAGCGAATTTCCACAAACACCCTGAAAAAGGCTCAATAAACGTAAAAAATAAAATGAAAATTAATTTGCAATCTGTAATCATAAGCCATTTCATAAAACTTAAAATATAAAATATATCTAAATGAGAACATAAATAAAACGTGCATTAATTTTTTTTCTTAAAAAAAAAAAAAGTTGTTTAACTACTACTGTTAGTGCAAGTAGATTTTATGTTATATTTTTTAGTAAAATTTCATTGTATAAAATATCTTGCATTTATATACATAAAAATAACAAATCTTTGCTAGAGTCTCTTTTCTTTAAATAATTTATTTCATTACTTCAAATATTACACATATTAACAAGAATTATAAAGGATCCAGACAAGAAATTGTTTAAAGCAAATTTTTGAATCAAAATGTTTAGTAAAAAATCCACTACAGCGCATTAAGCAAATAAATTGAAAAACATGACTATTTTTTTTTTATAAAACAAGTTAGCTGTTATTTTGAAAAAAGTGTCGAGCATGACTTCCACTTATAACATTTCTGTAATATCACAATGAAGGTTTTCTTAGGTAGGCGCGCGCTGTGGAACCCATGAAATAATTTTTATTACCTTTTTGTTTTGTAATAATATTTGGTTAATGCAACCAAAAATAATTAGAAAACAAAAATTAACCTTAAATTATCAATAACCACTTTACTAATGACTATTTATTTTTCTATATAAATGGAGACAAACTTTAAAAAATATACAAGGTATAAAAAACTCTTCCTATTCTTAACAAATTATTTAAAGTTAAAATATGGATAGCATTTTGAACAACAAAAGAGTCAGCTTGAAAACTTTTAAAAGTTGGGATGTTTCGGATCTTTTTCACATCGAAACTATCAAAGAAAATGAGAAGACTTATGTTGTTAAAATCATATGTAAATTGAGTGCTAATCATAGAAATACTATTTTATCAAAAACCATTGGTGCAGTAAAAGCTTCTACTTTACGGTATATCAATGGCACAAGTTGTATTAAAAAGAATGGTGTTTTAAGACATATATCAGGAACGGCTCACCAGTATGCAACGCAATTAGAAAATAAAGGATGTGAGAAAAACAAGGGAGCAAAAAGTATAAAGGTTAAAAATGTTTTATTTAGAAAATTTGTTCCAATTTAAATACAAATGCAGTTTATATTCAATGCACATTAAAGCATAAAATCTTAAAAACAAGAAATAAGTAATTTTATTTTTTAAATTAAAATGGATAAAATCACTTTTTATTATAAAATACATATACAATTAACTTCATTAACATCTATCTCTAAATTTATATTATTTATATAAAGGACCTCAGGTTGATTCAAAAAAATTGTCAAAAAGTATACTTTACAACCAATTGACGTTAAAAGAAACACGCATACAAAATTCCTATCGTTACCTGGTAAAAATTGCTTATGAAATGGCGTGCTGTCCAACAATACCTCGTATTCATTTTTGTGTTCTTGTAAGGTTTAAACTTGCTTTTAAATGTGTGAAATAAAATTATAAAACTTAATTTTTTGTCTTTGACTCCGTGTAATGACTTTTTTTTATAATTTTTTACTGTTTAATGAACATCTTTAAGGTGAGGTGTGCAAAAATAAGTGGCGCAAGCTTGATAAGACGCAAAGAAAATGGTTCCACAGGCAGAGAAATAATTAAATGTTGTGCAGACGTCGTCCGTGAAAAATGTGCTGAAATTCTCAAGTTGTGCAACTTTTTTTCTATTCTCAGCAATGGTAGTCAGGCTAGAAAAACGGGAAAGGAAAAAGTACTAGTTTTGGTTCGAACAGACATATTTATATATGTCTCTATTATTTATATATGTTCGAACAGATACCTATTTACATATGTCTCTATTCGGTGGTAGTGATTCAAATTCATTAACTACTGGTATAAACTGTATTTGAATCAGACAAATCATTATTTAGATTAAGTAAAGAACATTATACCAACAAAGTTATATGTGCGAGATGGTACAAGCATAAACTTTGGTGCACATATTGGTGTACTGTCACAGATGCAACAAAATCATCCCTGGTTAATTAAAATTCATTGTATTAATCATAGAATTGAATTGGCAATAAAAGATGCATTTAATCAAATACCTGATTTTGCACAGATTGACGAATTTTATCTAGCTAATTATTACCTATTAAGAAATTCAGGTAAATTAAAAGCGGAAGTTGAAGCAATATGAATTAATATGTTAGAAACATGGCCAGCTTTTATTACGGTTTACCAAAATTATGCAAGCGAACAGACAAATAAAAACACTGTATCTAAAGTAAAAGGCTTGTTAAAGGGATCCCAAACTCCCAACACATGTTGTGTTCATATTAAAGATAATGTTAAAAAAAAAGGTTTGAACCAAATTTTTTTGATTATAAAAATAAATAAGGTATGCATACTGTGAAAAACAAATGTTGTTGTTTTTGCTGAAGCTCGTCTTCTCCATTTTTTTCAACTACTCGGAGTCTTCAAATTATACGTCGCAATCTACAGACTTTGGCAATTCCTTTGAAGCGCGTTTAATTCATAAAAGTTTTAGTATTTGGCGTCACGGTAGACTTTTAACAAAAGAAAAGTGTAATTAAACTAAGCTGCGTTTTTCTACTGTAGTATTTTTTTAACATACAGCAAAACAAATTTATTTGAATTATTTTTCTAAACATCGCAAAAAAAAATTTGTAAAAAGAAAAAATGATAAATTATTTTTATTTTATAGGAGCAACTTGTTTTTTACAGATATCTTAATAATTTTTCGATTTATATATCTTACTTATATTTCTTTTGTTTTTAAATTAAGACAAATATTTACTTACCAATCTTATGATTTTCTTACGAGTATTTTACATTATATAGAACATTATATATACGGTCTCTTGTTTTTGTGCAAGAGAGCGCAGTATTATATATTCTAAATTTTACATTAAACAATCAAAACTATTTTCTAACTTCTCTGGTCATTTTTACGCTATGAAGTTTTTTGTTTTTCCGTCGAAAAAAAGTAATTACAAGCAATTGCTTTCATTTAATTAGAGATATTTGATAAACTGTTAAATTTTTTTATTATAAAAATTTTTTGATTACGCTGATTAAATTTAAATTGCTGAACTTGCTAAATTGGATATGGATAAAAAAAATCATTTTATTTTGCATTTGATTTTTGATAACAAAACTTTTGAAATGTCGGCAACTCCATACCAATTAGAACCTGTTAAGGTTATGAAAAAAAATACAAGAATACACTAAACAATACAGTTGACAGTAGTACCAGATATGAAAATTCGTGAAAGGATATGTGAGATGGTTTTGCATTAAAAGTACAATTAATAGCAACACAAGTCGGCATTATAAATTTTGATTATGAGTTTACTGTTCAATACTTTATAACCATCAAATTGAAAACATGAAGTACGTATATTTTTGCCGGTTTTATACAATTAACATTTAACAAAAATAAAGACAAATTATTATTAATTAACGCAATAATGACCACATTAATTAATGGCAACAACTCAAGACGGATAGTAATTTAAATTGTTAAAATATCGCAACGCGTGTTAAAAAACATTATATTTGGTATTTCCCAATTTATGTGTCGTAATTTGTGAAAACACCTAATGAAAATTTTACAAAACAATAGACGATGTGACGTCTGACTTTCTCGTGCAAAATTCGGGTAGTTCTGAATGTCACACAATAAAATTTTGTTTTTACTCTAACATATTTTACATACTATAGGAACAAATACGTTCCTAGAGCCTTTTCTGATCTTAGAATAAATTAACACAATATCGCATAATTTTAGGGGCTTTTTATTTAAGTCGTTCTAAATAATAAGTAAATATTGTTAAAGTTAATATTTTAATAATTACAGTTGCAATATAACAAAAAAAAAGATGTTTAATGTTGAACTTTTTATTTAGTATTTATTTTTTACCTACTTTTGTTATAAAAAGACTTTAGTACCCCCGTCATTTAAATAATTTGTTTTAAATATATTTCGACGTGATTATTCAAACTAATTTTTTTCGTTTGACTTCCCCAAGCAAATTGAGACAAAATATCGTCTTACCAAATAAAAATGTTGTTACTAATTTTATACGTAAAACATTTATTTATCAGAGTCTTTTAATTGAGATAATAATTTTATACGGGTAATTAATGAAAAACATTTTTTTATCAGAGTCTTGATTGAGATAATAAATATTCATAATTTATAAACATTAAATATATGGCGCAATAACAATTTATAGCAACGAACCAGCATAAAATATTTAAGGTTTTTAATATCTTTTTAAATATTAAAAGTAGAAAAAAAAAACTAAACAAATAACCAAAAAAACTTCGACTAAAAATAAATAAAAATATTTCCAGAATTTTTTTTGTTAAAAGTCTACCGTGACGTCAAATACTAAAACTTTTATGAATTAAACGCGCTTCAAAGGAATTGCCAAAGTCTGTAGATTGCGACGCATAATTTGAAGACTCCGAGTAGTTGAAAAAAATGGAGAAGACGAGCTTCGGCAAAAACAACAACATTTGTTTTTCATGGTATGCATTCATTATTTATTTTTAATCAAAAAAATTTGGTTCAAACCTTTTTTTTTAACATTATCTTTAATATGAACACAACATGTGTTGGGAGTTTGGGATCCCTTTAAGGTCATTTAAGTGTCACTCGTTCCTTTATAAAGTAGGCTTATATCTTGATAGTTTGGAACTAATTATTCCTGCATCTAAAATTTTTGAAACTAATGAGCTATTACCTCATGAAAATCCCGCAACAATCAATCGTACTATATTAGAGATTGAAGACAAAATTTTATCAATTGGAAAAGACAACAAGTTTTTGGACAGTTATATAAGCCGCTACATGGTCACCAACAATAGTGAAGTCGAAGGTTCATTTGCTAAACCTGGGGATAAACGAAAACATGCAGACAATCGTACATATGTTAACGTAATGCTGGAAAAAAATAGTTTTGTTCAAAATGAATCAATTGAGCAAATTCGTCAAATTAAAAGAACAATTCTTTCAAAACTTTCATTGCTACTATCAAGTAGATTTAAAGACTACTCTAGAGAGCTTATACTTTACAGAAGTATGAATTTTATTGACCCAATTCATTGGATAAAGGAAGATTCACACTCCGGACTGCAAGAAATAAACTATATAAGCGATCATTTTGAGACACCATTAAAAAACGCTGGTTATCAAAGAGATGTTGCTCTTAGAGAGTGGAAAAAAGTAAAGCTGCTAGTTCGAACTGAGTTTGAATGTCATCCAGTTCGTAGTTTGTGGGAAATTATTTTCAAAAATTTATTATTGAGTTTCCAAATGTATGTTGCCTGGTATCGCTAGTAATGTGCATATCTGGCTCAAACTCGCAAGTAAAAAGGACATTTAGCACTGTTACAAATATTTTAACTGATAAACGACTCTCCTTAAGTCACGAAGCGCTTGCTGATTGTGTTGTTATTCATGGAAACCATAGTTTTTGGACTAAAGAAGATTACAATGATTTAATTGAGTGTTCTCTCGCAAAGTACATGAAAAAGCGTAGAAAATGCATTATTGTCGATGATGAAAAAACTCACTTAAGCTTAGAAGACTATGATTCGCTAATCAAAACAAGAAGCGATGAAGACATTGATAGCGAAGATGATATTTTGACCGACAATCTTCGAGAACTATATATAAAATAAAAAATTTAGTATAAAAGTTTATTTATAAAATAAAATTAGTTCTCATATTTAACCACGTAATGTTTTCTTTTTTTTATTTTAGCCACTTTTTAATGTATATTTTAATAATAATTTGCAAATTTTTTTGCTGAAATATGTCTTTTATACCTATAAGATTTTTATTCTAACATTTTGTTTTATTTTACTAGAAATAAAATTCCTTGTAAACATTAAAAATCTATTCAAAACGTTCGTTAAAGTTTTTTAGTAATACGAGTGATTGTGCTTATCAACCGCTTTATGAAAATAAATAAAAATAAATAAAAAAATGTTATATAAAATCGCTGATAAAAATATTAGCTATTGCACAGTTTTTAATCGTACAATATTAAAATTTCCAGTTTATTACTCGCTGACTTTTTAAAAAGAAAAAAATTTATTTGAAAAACTTTAAATTACATATTTGAGAAAAAAAAATCAAGTATTAGCATATTTTATAATCTTTTTTAAATGTTTAGTTATAATGTTTTTTATTCGTTTAGTATAGACAAAACGTGTCAAGCGTCGAGAAAATAAACAAATGTTTTTACATTTTAAAAAACGAAACATTCCAAAACATTTTTAAATAATAACATTACTACATTAATGATTTAAAGTAGTTTTGCGGTAATTAAGTAAATTGGTGCAGTTAATGTTGATAAATATGAAAAGCAAATAAAAAGAATTTAATGACGACAAAAATCACGTTGTGCTTATGCGTCGCGCAGTTTTTATTCATCGCAAGGCCTGCTATAGGGATTAGCAGAATTAAATTTACATACATTGACTGAGGGTTACATAAATTGACTGAAGGTTACATACATTAACTGAGGGTTACATACATTGACTGAGGGTTAGATACATTGACTGAGGGTTACATACATTGACTGAGGGTTATATAGATTGACTGAGGGCTACATACATTGACTGAGGATTACATACATCGACTGAAGGTTACATACATCGACTGAGGGTTACATACATCGACTGAAGGTTACATACATCGACTGAGGGTTATATACATTGGCTGAGGGTTACAAAAAAGTGCTAATAAACTATTACATCGCAACTGGCAAATCATGGTTTGCAAAAGAAAATTGCATTTTACTGGTTAGCAGTTTGTAGTATATATTTTAACTTGTACCAAATTTTGCACACAAAAATTATGCACAATGATTTTAAACATTGATCTATTGATAAATTCTATTTTAATTTCAAATGAAACAATATTGTCAATGTTTGTTATATTTATTTGTGTTCTTTGTTGGTTTAGGTTTAATTTTACATTCTTTATTTATATCAGTGAATTTGCAAAATCGTTTGATTATGTGGGCAAAGCAGTTGATGAAGCACTTCGTCAATTTCAGTCTTATTTCAAACTAACTGTAAGTTTTACTTTCTTTTTATTTCTTTTTTTTTTTATTTATTATTTTGATTAACTATCATTTAGATTTATTTTTTACATTATGCGATTAGTTATCAGTAATTATTACATTTTTTTATTACTAAAATTTAACACAGTTATCTCTTTTAAAAGTCAAAATACTAGTGGCTTTATAAAGTTTATCAAAATAATAATGGCTAAATATCAAAATACTAGTGGCTTTAAATAGGTATGTGGATTAAAAATTTTAAATTGATCAAAGGCTAAATTGTTATGTTTCATTATAAAGGGCTTCAATACAGTATTTTAAAAGTGAAAAAATTATTAAAATTGAACAATTCTACAAAAATTCAAAAGATTTTTAGTAGCAGTAGGGGGTGCCAAACCACCACCTTTACCATAAAAAATATACATATTTTTTTGATTAGAGTGCTTTTCTCAGCAAATAAATTTTTTTTATACTAAAGGTTGCTATAATTTTATTCCAGACCAGCAACAATGATTGGTGTATATTAAAGTTGGTGGTTAATTTTCATAAATATTTCTATATTTAATAAAACAAGTGAAATTAGTTTAAAATATAAAAAATATCAAAAAAAAAACCACAGTTTTACAAGAATTTCATTTATTGGTGGTGTGCATATTGACTTGTGGAAGGGGTGTGTGCACGCTCCCCTCTTCCCACCTAAAAAAATAAATAAATCGTTAAAATAACAATTATAGTTGTTTCAAAATAAGTTGCCAATTTAAAACTTGAATTTGGCTTTTGGCACCAGGTATAACTGAGTGGCTAAAGTTGAAGACCACAACCAATCTTACTTTTGAAAAAAAGTCTTTCTGCTGCAATTCGTAAATTTTGGTTAAGATGAGAAGTTTGTTGAATAGGGCGGTGATGGTTGCTCACATCCTAAAATAAAAAGATGCAAAAAGAATTCTTAAAAACAATTTTATCTTTAATAAACAAAGTAAATTAGTATGTTTCATTTTTTCATATTTCATTAAATATATTTCATTTCATTACCAAAAATATCAGTGTTGTATACTATTAGAAAAAAAATGTTTTAAATACAAAATGCAAAAGATTTTGAATAAATTATTATTTTAGTATCAAAATGGTTATTGTATAGTTCTAAATGGTAATCTTATATATAATTAAAATTGAATTTAAAGTAAAACAGGTGGCTTTATTTATAAATAAACTTAATAGAAATTAACCTTCATAATGAAACCTTTTTTAAGAAGAATGTAAGATAGTTGTTAAATGAATAAAAAATTTTGCTGTTTAAAAATCTAAAAAAAAAAACAACAAATTATTACTATCAATCAGTTTTATTTTGTTCTGTATTAAGACATTTTAGATATCTTTAGTTAAATAGTTGTCTTGGTTTTTAGTAACTAAGATAATCAATTCCATAAATGAAACAGTATAATAACCATTTATAACAAAAGATACGACATGAAGGTAAACAAGAGCTGCCTGTCAAAATATTTTCTATTTTAGACAATTAAAGGTATTTGACTTATTTATATATATATATATATATATATATATATATATATATATATATATATATATATATATATATATATATATATATATATATATATATATATATATATATAAATAAGTCAAATACCTTTAATTGTCTCTAAAAACATACAAATAATGCATCTGAAAGAATAATAAAGAATAAAAATTTTGAATCTTCATGAGTCAGGAAAAATGAATCCTTTAAGAACAGTAAATACGTCTGGTATTTATTTAACTTGAGATTCAAAATATTATATTTTTTTAAGTTTTTATTTTTAAGTTATTCATCAATGGAGCAAGCAGAAGTCATCTTAATAAGTTATTCTTAAATGGAGCAAGCAGAAGTATCTTAATAAGTTATTCATCAATGGAGCAAGCAGAAGCCATCTTAATAAGTTATTCATCAATGGAGCCAGCAGAAGCCATTTTAATAAGTTATTTCAAAAAAATCTATTTAGATCATTTTCGAAAAAGTTTATTTTTCTGCAAAAAAGTGCAGCCGGATTTGATTTGGAAATTGTAGTTTTTTGCAAAACATTTTGTACTACCTGGATACCAACTGTGTGGTCAAAACTTGTCTTCTCAACAAAGTTCTAATTAATAAACTTACCAAAGGTAGCAATAGTAGACATGACTAAAGAGATATATTTTTACAATCATGTGGGACATTATAACAAACAGTTATAAAAATAATATTAATAATAATACAAATAATAATAATATAACAGTAATAATAACAATAACAATAATAAAAATAATAATAATAATATGAAATACAATAATATAAAATAGTAAATATATATTTTTACTCTATTCAAGATAAAACATTTGTAGCAAATAGAGATAATCATTAAGGACTGGTCAATATTCGTTAAAATTTGGATTAAGAAGTTTACTGAAAGGTGAAGTTGACTTAGGATTCGACTTCAGTGCCGAAGTTGAAATAGAAGTTCAGCTTTCAGTTAAATTTGGAAACAATTATAAAATTTCATTTATCTTTCAGTTAAATTCGAAAGCTATCAAGTTTTTTTCAATTTATAAAGAAGAAGAATTATGAAATGTTATATGTTTTATGTATATCAAGCTGTTTCTATTGGTTACAACCCTTTTTTAACTCTTTAACTCCAAAAAGTGTTTTGAAGTTTAAGGGTTTAGAGAGGGTTGTAACCAATATAAGAAGACTAAAGTAGCCCACTTAGCCTTGGGAACATGAATTCAGTAAAAAAAAAAATATTTGAAAAGTCTTTTTTAGGCACAAAGTCTAATCATCACTTATTAAATCTTATTTATCGCTTTCAGAAAATCCTAAAGATAAAAAAACAGGTGAATAATAAACCTAATATTCTTAACGATCCTTTTTCCTTTATAAAATTGACAATCAAAATTTTTCAATAAACGTTGTAAATGTTTTTTTGTTTATGTTCGTTCAAAAACATTTAGAGTTGTAAAGATTCCATAACTTAAATTCTCATTATTACTGAATTTTTAGACTTTTTATTTTGACGCAAATTGTTTTTTGTAAGCAAATCTTTTTTTAATAAATTAAAATTTATTTGGTATCACTTGTTCTTCTTCATGTTTTAAATTATGGTTAATTAAAAGCTAAAATAATATAGTTTATATATAATGATTAAACAGCAATCGCGATGCAGTGGTTAGAGCGCTTGCTTTAGAAGCAAGAGACTTAGGATTCGAAGCAAGCTCCGAGCATATTTTGAACCATCAGTAAGGAAGGAGATTTGAACTTCCTAGTTTAATACTTTTCTGATGTACTCCATGGTAAAACTGTTAGGTTTTCTTGGAGTACATCACTTAAAACAAAAAAAAATAAAAAAAAATAAAAAATTTTATAAAACTTATTAAAAGTTCTTAAAAAATTTCTCTTTAAATTAAATATGTTTTTAAAATCCAAATTCGTCTTTCAGTTAAATTCAAGTCTTAAAAAGTTGACTTTGCCGGTCCTTAATGATCATTAATAATAATGCAAAATGAAAAATATAAAAATAATAGTAATGTCAATAACAAAATAATATAACAGATAAAAAGGAGGAAAGAAAATGGAGAGAAGTTTAACGACTTGGAAAGAAGAGTTGAAGAAGTCCAAGGAGAGTTTTGTTATGTACTAGAATTTTTTAAATATAGTATTTTGCATTAAAGTAAAATAAAAAGAATTGAAACAAAACAAAAAAAGAAAAAAAAGAAAATTTGTTATATAGAATAAATAAGCAGGGCGATAGAAAATAGTTTGTTTATAACAAAATGAATATAACAAAAAAAAAAGATATGATAAGCAAACAAAAAAACAGCCTAGCATTATGTAATCTATACTCATTTTAATCTTCTATCTATACTCAGTATCTATACTCATTTTAAAATGTTCTAATTAATAAATATTACATAGAAAAGATAAAAATGAATATAAGAAAATTCTTTAACGTTGTGTTATATATATCAAATAATTATAAAAAGCTGTAATAAAAGAAAAAAAAAAGAAAGTAGTATGCTGTTTTAAAAAAGTAATAATTTTCAAACTTGCTTGAGGTAGATTGTTCAATCAAAGATTACATTAAAAAGATTAAAAATAATGTGGGAAAATAGTGTAAAAGTTATTTAAAGAATATTTAAAAGCCTTTTCTCTATTGCTTGTTGTCAGTTTGATTTAAAGAGGTTTAACATTATTATGAAAGGAATACTTATAAGTGAATATATAACTTATATATTCACTTATAAGTAATCCTTTCATAATAATCTTAATATAATATAAGGTTAAGTTATATTATATATTGTTACAAACAACAAAATTTACATTAACGTCTCCATACCTCATAATTACATGAAGTATCTTGAACCTATCTCATATTCATGACAACAAAATCTTGTTTAATTGGATTTTTCAATGCCTTTTATTATTATGACTAATACAAAACGCCAATACTTCAGCAGGATATTTAGCTACCTTGGAAACCTTAAACAAGATAATTAACTGATTGTACTGAACCATACAAATTTACAACGTTTATTAGGTTTTGAATTTTTAGCCAGGTTAAGTTTGCGTAAAAAAATATATATATAAAATAGAAACCTGAACTTTTCATGCATTTTTGCTTTTAGGCATTTTTTTGTCTTCTAAATATAATTAAGTTAAAATTTTTAATAACTTAGTATTATTCCTATAATTTAACAGAGTATTATTGAATTAATATATCAATGTTACACTGGTTATATTTTCCTAATTCCGAGGGTTGATATATATATATATATATATATATATGTATATATATATATATATATATATATATATATATATATATATATATATATATATATATATATATATATATATATATATATATATATATATATATATATATATATATATAAACCCTCGGAATTAGGAAAATTGTAGTCTGCAATAATTTGCCGGAAAATATTTGCCGACCGCAAACACTTTGTCGGCAGTTAGGTCGGCACTGCTGAATGTTGACCTTAATTCCGAGGGTTGATATATATATATTTATTTATTTATATGTATATATATATATATATATATATATATATATATATATATATATTTATATATATATATATATATTTCATAATTTTATTAGATTTATTCATTTATTGTACATATAACATAAATAAATACTAAATTAACCTAATGAAATTCAAGTTTGTTCTGTACCCCCTCGTACCATCCACTATAGAAATCTGAAAAACAGAAATAAGGTACCAAAACTGCTCACTTTTATAAGTAATCTGCTCAATATATTTTTAAGAAATTTAGTAGGTCAATAAAAAATATGTGTAAAAAACTGTCTGAGTAGGTTTGCAAACTATCTGAACATTCTGTCATGAATAGTTTAATATGAGAACATCAATTAAGTTTTTAATATAAATAAAGTCAATACAAAACTTACCAACCATACATAAATGTTATGTAAAAATAAAGTTAAACTATTCTTTTTTTCAAAATTAATTTAAGTTTAGTTATGTTTCTAAAAAGAAACACCACAAAAAACATACGTCTGACGCTACCTAAAAAAATTTAACAGAATTTGAGCACAAAATTCAGTTCCATAAAACATGAGTTTTCGCATACCTACTTTAAAAAATTTATAAAGTTTATCAAAATACTTGTCTATCAAAGTTTATCAAAAAATACTATTTTATCAAAATAAAGTTTATCAAAGAACAAAAATGAATGTTATCATAGTGAACAATTGATAAAAAAATTATTTTCTCTTTTTAATACAATTGCTTTATTGCATCTTCTTAATTTCTGTATTTTTATTTTTAGGGTGAAGCTCAAACTGTTGAAAAATTTTTACAGGTACAAACTATCTTAAAATTTTTTACCTGTAAGTATTTTAAAGATTGTGTCAATAATTCATAATAATTAGATAACTCTAAATATTTGTGTATTATGAAGTATTTTTTTATTTAAGGTTTTTTCAGAACGCTATGTGGAATGTAACCCTGGGTATATTTCTGATAATGCTGATACAATTTTGCTGCTTTCATTTGCTCTTGCTATGCTTAATACTGATCTCCACAATCAGAATGTCAAGCAAAGAATGACCATAGATGATTTTTTGAAAAATTTACGTGGAACAGATAAAGGAAATGATTTGAATCATGAAATGTTAAAAGAAATGTACCTTAGAATTCAAAAGGTTTGTTCATTACAATATTCAATATATATGAAATATTTATATATATATGAATATGTATGAAAACTTTAAAAAGTGTCTATTACTTATAATATTCAAGTCAAAATTAAAATCATGTCTCGTGTCCTGCAAGCTTGTAGGATTGGCTATTCTAGGCAAACTCTAGGAGATAACTCTCATTTAAAATACCCTTTGCCTTAGGGCTCTTGGTTGACGGTTAGAAATGGCAGAAGTATGGTTTTTAAATTGAATTAACAGTTTTTAATTTTAAAAGTATGTTAAAAATAAAAATGTTAAAAACTGTTTAATAATTTAATATTAAAAGTACCTATTACTTGTATTACTTCAGGTCAAGATTAGTATCATGTCTAATGTCCTGCTAGCTTGTAGGATTGGCTATTTTGTTGACACTCTCTTTTTGAGAAGTTCCCATTAAAGTTTTCCATTGTACGCTCTGCTATATCACTAACTCCAATCCAAATGGCTAATAATAGCAAACTAAGTTAATTCATTATCCTAAAGTTTTTGTATATTCTTTAGCAAAAGTTAGTAAGTTGTAATTGTCTGTCACTAAAGTCTGCAGAGTTGGCAAAAAAAAAAATCTCAAAAACTATTTGAAGTTGTTGATATTAATAAAAATGCATTTCAGAATTTTGACCTGGATATAGCTGAGAATATCAATAAAATTTTTACCTTTTTGTTTTTGTTTTAATTCTTTCATTAACAACCATTTTTTATTTGCATTATTTTTTTTTTATTTGATATGAAACATTAATTCAAAATCAAAGTTAACTCCAATAACAATAGTCTTTACTTGGTAGATGTAAAAAATCTTCCAAAATGTAAAGGTTGTAAACATTACATGGTCATAACTTTTAAACGCTGAACTGTCATTAGATGAAATTTAAAATCTTTCAATGAAAAAATAAATTTTGTTTAGAATAGTATAAAACTCAATATCTTATTGCCCTCATATTTGAAGCTGTGTGTATAGGGAGGAGGGGGGGGGTTGTTGAAGTTCACAAGTTTAAAGTTTGTTTTTTCCCGGGCTCCAATCACTTCAATGTTTAAAAAACATTCTCATCAACTCATTATTTATTTGCAAATGAGGTAATAGATAATGATTTTAATAGATAATGACTTAGTTGCAGTCAATGCAATAACCTGAAAATTATGAAAATAAAAGTATTTTCATAATTTTGGGCTTAAAAAGGTTTAAAGTTTGTTTTTTCCCGGGCTCCAATCACTTCAATGTTTAAAAAACATTCTCATCAACTCATTATTTATTTGCAAATGAGGTAATAGATAATGATTTTAATAGATAATGACTTAGTTGCAGTCAGTGCAATAACCTGAAAATTATGAAAATAATATTTTCATAATTTTCAATTTATTTATGAAAATAAGTATTTTCATAATTTTGGGCTTAAAAAGGTTTTAAGTCTTTGTGAGATCACATGGGCTTAAAAAGGTTTTAAGTCTTTGTGAGATCACATGGGCAGAAATCAATCAAATGTGGTTTTAGTATAAATAAGCAACTTGAAGTTAAAAACCTGAAGGAGAAATCATTAGTTGCTTTACATACTATTGAAGACCACCTTTTGTCTCCCAAAGAAAGTCTTGGAAGCATCAAATTGGCAGAGAGATGCAGCAACATGCTAGAAATGCAAGCGAAGACTTACAAAAGTAAAAATTAAAAAAAAAAAAAACTGACTTTAATTTGGCATTAAAGCGAAAGATTGTTTGCGATGAATAGAAAGCTGTCAGAATAAAATGCAGACTTTTTCAAAGTCAAATTGTGTTTTTATCTAATAAGTCTGACATGGTTGCTATTAATACAGAAAAGAAAAGTGACTTTACCCTTTTAAAAGAGTCAAATAAACAAAAAATGTTATGTAAAGCAAAACAGAAAGATATCATTGAGTTAGATTTGATTAAAAAAATTAAGCAAGAACTTATCCATATTATAAAATATTGTCATATTAATATAGCCAAATGTTGCATTTTATTATTTAAAAAAGCAAGTCTTGAAGTTTGTTTTTTAGCAATATTTTTTGTTTCTGTTGAAATGTTGTCTGTAATCCAGACAACATTTCTATTGCAATATTAAAAATGTGTTTTTCAGAACTTACTTCATTACTTTCAAAACTCTTTAACAAGTGCTAAATTGAATCTAATTAGTAAACACACAAAACCGAGAGTAAATAAAGTAAAGAGTTTTATTGATAACTGATTTGGAGTGAAATTTGTTTGATTTATTTAATTTTAATAACTTTCCCAGATACACCATATAAAACGAGATTATGGAGAAGACCAGTATGCCAGATTTTTTTAAAAGTCTTTGATAGCTGAGAGCAATAGTCGTTGCTGTATTGATTGCCAGAGACTAAGTTGTTTGGCTCATGACAAGATATTAAAAGTTTGTTAACTAAAAAAAAAACATTTTGCTAATAATAGTGAGAAGCACTAGTTACCATAGTTACAAGGATCAGGAAAAAAATTTGGGCAGGGATACCCCCCAAATTTTTTTCCTGATCCTTGGGGTACTCGTTTTGGCAAACTGTAGCGAAAAATAAGCATTTTTTTTTTCGCGAAAAAAAAAATATTTGTCGTAAAAACATACAAAACATTTAAAAAAAAAAAATTGTTTTGTATGTTTTTAGCTATTTTTTATTAGACATTATCAAAAAAGGGTCTAGAATAGCCCCTATTATTACTTACCCCTTTATATCTTCTCCATAACCTTATTTTATATGGTGTATCTGGGAAAGTTTTTAAAATTAAATAAATTTCACTCTAACTCAGTTATCAATAAAACTCTGTTATTTACTCTTGTTATTTATAGCAAACAACTATCACAGTATTGTTGACATTTCTATATAGATAAAATAACAACACTTATATTGAGTCCTCTACTTTACATCATATCAGATTATCATTCTCTACTGGCCTCTCTTGAAAATCATATGTTATGATATATTATGATTTCCATTGCAAATGTATCATTTATCTTTGTTTTGCTTTTCATTTTCTTAATCTTGATTCTTGATTCTTTCTTAATTTTTTATTTTTTCTAATTCTTGATTTTATATAAATCTGATCAAAAGCTCTATAAAGTCTAACTTGTTACAACTAAAAATCTGGACAAACTTTGTAGCTTCAATTTATATCTTTAACAATATTATTTTAATTTTATAATCCTACCTATCATTTTTCAAATTTATTCCTCTACAATATACCATAGTCTTTTTATTAGAACCTAATTAAGCATGTCTAAAAAGTAAAATAATCAGGAAGTACTCTGTAAATGAGTGTATGCTTTTATGGATTTGCATCCAAAAGAGAACAAAATGTTTGTTGTCAATCATTTTTGCATGGAAAATGTTCCAAAATCAACCATGTACGATATACTGCAACAAAAGGAGATCAATATAGGACCAGAACAAAAAATTGGAAGTAGTCAAACTCCAAAAAAATATGTCTAAGAAACAGATGAAATGCCTAGAAAAATCAATTGATAAGAAGGACAGTGTTTCACAGCATAGCCTAACCAAAAGATTCAATGTTTCCCAGCAGTATATATCCAAAATTTCAACAAAAAGATGAGCATTGGATATTGTATAAAAAGCGATAAAAAGAACAAGAATCGTTGTAAATCATTTTTGTCAAATCGAGCTCAGAGGGTGGTGATAGGAAAAATATATTTCAAGTTGGAAGATGGAGTACCGCAAGTTTCAGTACTTGGACCTCTTTTATTTTTTATCTTCATTAAAGACTTATGTAGATTTATTATTATAGTCACTAAATTATATGCAGACGATATCAAAGTTATTTCAATCAATCATTGTAATGATGGAAATAAATTATTACAAGAGGGCATTAACATGTTAGTAAAATGGTCTGAAGATTGGTTAATTGAATTTAATGAATCAAAATGTAAAGTCATGTATATTGCTAAAAAGAAACCTAGATATGAATATAAATTGAAAAACTCTATTTTTACAGAAACAACAATAGAAAAAGATCTTATTAATTAACAATAGAAATAACATATTAATTAAGCTGTAGGCAAAGCAAACAGAAAATTAGGCACTAATTTTCTGTTTGCTTTGGATGTACAGCAAAGCTGCTGTACATCCTAAGTTCCAAAAATTGGTTGTACTTTTCTGGAAAAAATTTGTAATAATTGATGACAAATAGTATTTTCCTTTGTGTAACACGCAGCTTTCTGGCAACATAGGACATTATACTTCTGATCCTTATGCAACTTCTAATGAGGTCAAGCTCAAAAGAAAAAGCAAATATGAGTCAAAATTATTAGTTTGGATAGCCTTGTCAGAGAAAGAGGTCTCTAAGCAAGTCTTTGGGTACATTGCTTCTTCGGGTCAAGCAGTCGACAAGGATATACACATTTCCAAATGCCTGGTTAAATTAAAGAAGTTCATCAACAAGGTTCATAAAAACAAAATTGGGTTCTGGCCTGATCTTCTAGCTCTGCACACTAATGAAACAAAGTACAAAATTTTCTAAAAGATGAAAATATTGAATATGTGCAGAAAGACACAAACCCTGCTAATGTGCCTTATTGGTGTATGCAGAGAATTGGCAAGCTAAGAAATCAAATTGAGTATTGTATGAAAAATATCAATCAAAATTACGTATATAGGCTTAAGGCGAGTACCTTTACAAGAGTTGATCGCAAAGTTGACTGATAAACAAATAATTTTTTGTTTTGTTTTGTAAAATACAAATTTTTTGTTAATTTGCTTTTTATATTTAAAAAATTGATAACTCTGTTCAAGAGATCCAGATTTTTAGTTGTAACATTAAATATAAATACTGTTGTCATATTCAGGCTGATTCTTCTAATTAGGTTTTCTTTCCATAAGACAAAGTAAAACAAAAAATATGCATTGTTAATGTTGTTGGACCTGCTCTAGCTGTTAAGCTCCAACTTCTGTTTCATTATTATTTTCTTTTTTTGTTATTATTAATACTACCATGCATACCTTTTTTGTTATTATTAATACTACATGTTTGCTGCTCAAGCAAGCAGCAAAGCTCAACTTTTTTGTGCAACTCATCATTCAATTACATCATTTTACTGTAGCTGTTCATCAATAAAGTTACTTAATTTTACTGTAACTGTTTCTTCATGCTCAAAAATGTTTTATCTATTTATATTTCTCAAACATAGAACTCTCATCTGTCTTCATATTTTCTTGCTCATACATGTTTCAGTTTTTTGAAAAAGAAAAGTATTAAAAATACAATTGGTACCTCAACCCAAACCCAAAATCACCAATTATCATACTTTTTTCATTTTACATTGTTATTCATCTATTGAGGCTCATCAAAAAACCACAAGAAAACAGTGTAAAAAAAAAATTATTAGTGATTTTTTACTAATTTATTTATAATTGCTCTATTCTTTTCAGAACATTGAACCCTTTATTTTGTAGAAAACATTTAAAATTATTTGTGCGTGTATGTATATATATATATATATATATATATATATATATATATATATATATATATATATATATATATATATATATATATATATATATATATATATATATTTATTTATTATTTTATTCTGTATGTGTGTAATATTTATTGTAGAATGAGTTTGCAACTGGCGCTGATCATACAACACAGTTGCGACAAATTGAGAACAGTTTTATTGGCAAAGTTCCAGTAAGTTAAAAAACATTTAAACATTTTTTGTATACACATGCAATCAATCCTGATTCTTTTTTATTTTTATATTATATGTCAGTTATATTTAAAAACTTTAATAAAATAACTAATGTTTAGTAATTTTAATTTACAATCATAATAAGTTGTTGTTGTAGTTACCATTTTTTTTTTATAGATTTTCTGTAGATAAATCTCTTCTTGAACTTTTGTTGTGTTTTTATGTATTGTTTGTTAGCATGTATGTTTGGTACTATGCAGCGGTTTTTAATTTTAAAACTTTACACAATAAAGATTTTATTTTTAATCATTTATAATATGTATTCAAGTGTAATTAATCTATAGAATAAAATAATTTTGGATAGTTAGCATAATAATTGTAGTAAATTATTATTTTTATATTTATAATAATATAATATTCTGTTAAATTTTTTTTTTTTAATTTGAATAACTGAAGAAAAAAAAACTTCAATTTTAGCTAGTTTGATATTTTATAGAATATTGCTGCATGTCATCGACAGTTTATAAAACTTTTTCAAGTCGAACAAGTCTATGATCCTAACCGAAAAGATAAGCCTCACAATCGACTAGCATTTTTGTTCAATGATTTGTTGCTAGTAAGTTGTCAATTCATAAATAATAAAGTTTAATATATATAATTAAAACATAATTTAATAAAGTTTCTATCTTTAGCTCCAAAAAAAATATATATATTATTTCCTTTAAAATGAAAGTTACCATAAAACTTAGTTTTAACAGAGTTTTTTTAAATAAATAAATTTTAGTTTGAAGTGTTTCTTTATTCCATTTACTTTAATTTTTATTATCTTTTTTTTACTGACATTAACTATGGCTATTACGGTTTTTGGTAAATGCCCCTGATGCTGCTGTTAGAACTGGGGCATGTTGGAACTTGGGCATGTTGAACCAGCTGTAATGTTTGATATATGATTAGTGTTCTAGCAACAAACTTGAAATAGGCCATGGCTAATCTTCATGTTAATTTTTATTAAATCTTTTTTTATCCTTTTTTTCTTTAGGCAACTATTTGTGCTTTAGAGATTATTGTTGCTCAACAACAAGAGTTGTTAATGAGCTTTCCTTTCACAGTGTATAGTAAAGCTCCTTGACAACTCTTCTTCCTAGCATAGTGCATTGGCAGCAATTGCACAGTTTTCATCTTTTTCTAAATTTAAAAATTCTTTTTTTTAATAATCTGCTGACTTTATTTCCATCATTTAATATCCCAGAAACTTTGGATCTGGGAACATCTAGACTGGAACATCTGGGAATAAGAATAATCGTTTTAATTTGAATATAAAATAAGAATAATAGTTTTTCATGCTTCTCATTAACATGCCTCTTTTTTATAGTTTTCTTTGGTTTATCAAGTTTTATGACTTTGTTATAGCTGATATATATAAATTACTACATAAAGTAGTTATTATGGATAGAGAGCCAACTATTTTTTTTGCATTCTGTAAATATCGCATTGTCAGTTATGGAAAGCTCCATTCAATGATTTACAATATTAGATAGAATTGGCAAATGATGAAAGTTTATTTTCAGGGATCGTTTATTTTTAGATGTAAATTGTTAGTACTTGAACATCGAGTAAACAAAGCAAACTTTGTTTACTCAGTGTTCAAGGACCCTGTTAACTTAATTGACTATTAAATTTACAAAAAATTTGTTTTTCGGTCCATCAGTATCCTAGTTTAATATTTTAAAGCAAAAAGTGCATTTAAAAACTTTATTTTTTGAGGGGTTTGGTAGCTGCTGCTCAATACTAATGAAGGATGGTAATGATGATTGATCATAGTTATTAACATATTAACAATATTGGGCCACTATGTACCCCTCTTGTAGTATTAAGCTAATAAATTTATAAAAAAAAGATAAAGAGTGATCTAGAAAAATGATATTCTTAAGATAAAAACTTTTTCAAATTACTTTCTTTACCTTACTAACTATTTTAGCACAATTTTCAGAAGATGTGAGAAACAATTGTTTCCTACTAAACTTTGTTATTCGGTCACTATTTCTTTTTATTTGGATTAAAAAATTTTATTTTACTTACACAATCAACTAAAATATTTTTTTTTTTTACAATAAATTTATTGTAATAAATTTATTACAATAAATTGCTATAAATTTGCAACAATAAATTGTCATAAATTTATTTCAATAAATTTATTACAATGAATTTTTATTTAGCTTGCAAAACCACGTGGAAAAACTGGTGTTCATGGATCTGGCCATGTTTTTAGTTGTAAAGCATCTTTTTCATTACTTGAAAAATGTGTTGCTGTATTCTCCAATGAAAGTAAGTTCTGTGTTTTTTGTTAAGTTTTTTAAAATTTTTATCAAAACATAATTTATGATTATTTATGTCAAAACATAATTTGTTATTATATATTAGTCATGGTGATCTTCTTAAAAAAAAAATGTTGCAAAAAAAAGTGACATTTCTGACATTTTTATTTGTAAATTAAAAATGTAAGTTTTTAGTATTTTTCTGAAAATTGTAAAGTTATAAAAGGCTTGAAAGTTTATCATGGAATTAATTTCTGTATTATGGAAAAAAGAACATATTAAAAGACAATGTACAACTTGAATGCATTCTTATTAGAAAAACATTGTCCTGAAGAAATAATGGTAATGTATTTGTTTACCTCAATTTTTGGAGGTCTGTAGTAGTTTTATTACAGTTATAATTATATAGTCATTATGAATATAATAAATTTGTTTACTCTGTTTAATGTTTAATAAAATTTAACATAATTTTAATTAATTTAATTATTAGATTATAAATTTGGAATTTTATTATCTGGAAAATTCGACAAAAAAGTGGTGGCAGCTTTCAACACTAAAGATGAGAAAACAAGATGTTCATTTGTTGAGGAGCTTGATGAATATATAAGAGAGGTTGTTTTTTTTTTTAGTTTAATATTGTGTATGATTTTAACTAATTAATTGTATGATGTTGTAAATGTTTGTTAGTTTCATCATAATAATGTTATGATAATATTGTAGATATTTGTTTGACACTAGAAAAGTTAAAATTACATTGAAATCTTGATTTTATTTTACTATATATATATATACCCTTTTGCATTTTTTTTTTTTTTTTTTTTCAGACAACTGGTATTGAAAATATACGAATCGGTAATAATTTTTTTCGTTTAATATCTTTAACTTGTATAACTTTAAGAGATGTTTTAAAATAAATGTTCTACATGTTTTAAAATAAAAATATTAAAATGTTTATTCAATAAATTGTTTAGAAAAAAAATACTAATTGTTATTCGATTAGTTTAATTTGTTGACAAATGGTATTATTTATTAAACAAATAGTTTTTATTTGTTAAATGAGTAGTACTATTTCTTAAACGAATTGTACTATTGTATAACAAATTATAAACACCACATACTATTGTATGTGGTGTTTAGGAGTATAAAATTATTTTTGTTGTTTAGAAGTATAAAATTGTATACATATGGTTATACATTTAAGAAATAGTATTATTTGTTTAACTGAAAGAACTATTAAGTTTAAAAAAATAATACTAAAAATATTATTACAATTTAAAAAATAAATTTGAAAAAAAAAATGTTATTACTATCATTTAAATATAATTATTTGTTGAACTTCATATAATGAATAATATTCATTTTACGATTATTAATAAATAGTACTATAGTTATATTCCCTTAACCTTTGATATCAAAATTTAACGAATAACTATTTTCTATTCGCTATTCAATTAATGAAAACACTATATCCCTGTGCTCAGTTAATAAAATGATGATTTGATAAAATCAAACTGAAATGTTACAAATTTTGAAATTAAGTGTTTGTTTTTTTTGTGTTTTTTTTTTAAATGATAACTCAAAAATTTTTAAGCAATTTATTAAAAACTTTTGTTTTTGTGTAGTAAAAACCATTTAAATGTGATCTTATTTAATTTGAAATCAGTATTTATTTTTTTTGTGTATGTTGCCTGAGAATGTTGAAAAAATGTTGAAAAAAATATAATAGAAATAATTTTAATTATAATTAAATTTAATTATAATTAAATTATAATTGAAAAAATTATATTTAAAAATTGATGCTAGTATTCCCAGTTAAGAATTTATGAACTCTTTTTTTTTTCTCATTAAAAGGATTTTTCTTTTCCATTAAGTTCACATTGCTTAATGGTGCTATATGCTCTGGTCTCTAAGGATTCAAGCTTTTGAATTTGAGTTTTAATATGATTGAGGTAGTGTTTCTTACCCGGGTATTACCTTAACCGTTACCCGGGTAATATGCAAGTTTTTTCTTACCTGTTACCCGTGTAATTTTTCAAAATTACCTGGGTAACGAGTAATTTTGAAAAATTAATAAACCTAATCAAACATTAAAAATTGATGAAAAAAAAACTCTTTCAGATGAATTTCCTTAATTTGTTCAATAAACAATGGAGTTATCACTGTAGATAAGATTGAAAAAAGAGATAAGTTACCCGGGTAATTTCAGGTCATTTTAAATTTTATAAGTTTTTTAAAAGCTATTTTTGTAAATGAACATTTTTGACTATGATCAACTTTGTGAAGATATGTATAAAAAATTTTTGATAATATAAACCCACATTTATTGAATTTGTTGAGATTTCCAGTTTAGTCTGTAGCTCTTAGATAAATACTAATACAATATAAACAATATTTAAATTAAGATTTTTGGCGTGTTATATAATGAATTTAAAGTTTAAATTTAATTTATTTGTTATTAACATTATTTACAAATTTATAAATGTTTTTTTTAGTATATACATACATATATATATATATATATATATATATATATATATATATATATATATATATATATATATATATATATATATATACATACATACATACATACATTTACACCCCCGTGTTACACCCCCCCACCCCCCACCCCCAAAGAAGGTGGTTTTCAAATTATAGTCAGTTTTTTTACAAATTTAATCAACTAGTCGGCTATTTGACACAATTCAGTTGGTTAAATTTTCATTTTGAGGACCTATTTTTTTTTTAAAAAAAAAAAAGCTAGTTTGTACTTTTTGAGTATTTACCCCCCTCATTTTATTAGTAGAATCGTCTCTGTATATATATATATACATATATATATATATATATATATATATATATATATATATATATATATATATATATATATATATATATATATATATATATATATATATATATATATATATATATTTAATTTTTTCACATTGATACTTTCTTTAAGAAAGCTTTGAACCTATTGGTGAGGTGGTAAGCAAATTGGTTGCGGTTGATGGTCTTAGTTTCAACCAACTTGCAAATAGTGTTCTGCTTAGAAGAGCATTTAAATCAGACACTTTGCCAAAAAGTCCTTAAAATATCAGAGATTAATTTATGGCAGAATATGGTAAAACTATCACCATCATTAAGCAAGACATTCAAAAGATACAAGAAGAAGAAGGTCATTTACTATTAGCTTTAACGAATCCACTTCAGTCAGAAACCGCCGTTTTATGAATCTGAACTGACATGGTTTAGATGGTTTTCAATCACTAGGAATGATCTGTGTCAACGGAAACATAAACACTGAAGTAGCTTCAATTCAACTTGTTAAGTTAAGATTATCTGAATTACAGTTAATAGATTTAGATAATGAAATTGTAGCAACAACCACTGATGGTGCAAGTGTTATGATGAAATTCAGAAAAAAGACTAGTCCCATTCATGTTAGCTGTCAGACACATGCAATCCATCTTTGTGTTTGTGATATACTATATAAATCTCATAATATAAACAATGATTGAATTTATGACAAAACTGAAGAGGAAAAGGATGATGAAGAAACACTAGAGGAATGTGATTAATTTAGCACTAAGACAAACCTAGTTTCTGATATTGGTGTTATTGTTGCTAAAATTCTTAAAATCATTTAAGTCTTCAGATGGTCCCCAGTCACAAATGATAACATTCTTCAACCTCAAAATATTCAATCCTTTTGAAAGGAAAAAGCTTTATTTTTAGATTGTAAAACTGGATAGAATAGCCTTATTAAAATGCTACGCAGTTTAAATGAAGTTTGTAAAGAATTTAAAGTAGCAATGATCCATCTTGAACAAGAATTTTGATGTTTCTGATAAAGATTTGAAGAAGATTAAAGAACTATGTGATGCTTTTGCTCCCATTAAGATGACTGTAGAATATTTATGCAAGGAAGATGTTGATTTTTTGCTTGCTGAAAAAGTTACTGAATTTGCTGCTAAGAAGCCGAAAGATCAAGGGACATAAATAAGTCTTGCTCTCCTAGAAAAAAGTGAAGTCTAAATTCAAAAAAAAAAGAAACCCCGATTTTGTTCACTTAATACAATGTTTAAAATCTCCAGACACTTTGGAAGAGCAAAAGGATCAGTTTGGTCTAAAAATAAAAAAAATGTAATACCATATCTTTGTCTACTTCACTTTTAAACAGACTTTATCCACAGAAAGCAGGTGAAAAGCTACGAGTCGATTTAGAAGTTACTAATAAACCTAATCAAACATTAAAAATTGATGAAAAAAAATACCTCTTTCAGATGAATTTCCTGTTCAATAAACAATGGAGCTATATCACCGTAGATAAGATTGAAAAAAGAGATAAGTTATTTTGAAGCTACTCGTGGCCTAAAAACCTTGAAAAACTTTTTAAAGCTTTATTAACTATTAAACCAACATTAGTAGAGTTTTTTCAGCCATGGAATTTTTTGCCACGAAAATAGGAAATCAATTGGGAGATGATACCTTTGATGCACAAAAAATTATAAAAAGTTGTATAATTTTTTCATTTTAACCTTTCAAAAACTTGTTTTTATTTGGGGTTTTTTTTTTCAAAATTGACTAAATTTACACCCCATAGGTTATTTAATAGCTGTTGTAACATCAAATTAATAAAATGATTAGGGTAATACCCGGGTATTACCCAGGTAAATCTATATAACTATTTAACACTAATGATAATGTATATATTAGATACTAAATAATAGTTTTGGAATTGGTCTTATATGTGTGTTTTTTATTTAACAGCGTTTTCGTATTTAAAATGATTTTTTTTATGCATAGCTCTTAGTAAATCGAAACAGTTGTCTTGGCACAACATGCGAAAAGAAGATCGCACAAAATCTCTGATGCTTGACCAGAGTGTACAAATAAAAAAAAGCATAGAGACAAACAGCTTGAATGATTTGCATTTAATTGGAAAATCAACTATTAAATCTGGTGTGTTTTCTTCTATGAGTGACATTAATGCTTCTAGTGGTATGGACAAAAACTTTTTAGTTGGTTGTTGTTATTTTTTTATTGTTTTAAGACAATATAAACAATATATATATGATAATAATATAGTTAGGATGAGATAATTTAGAATAATTTTTAATAGAATTTGTAAGCTTTTATATTTTTTTGAACTTTTTATTTTAGTTTTTTATTGTTGATACTTTAAAACAAGGAATTAAATTTTTCAAAATTAAGAAATTAAAAAAACACACATTTTCAAATTAAGAAATTAAAAAAACACACACACATATGCAGATTTAGGGCAGCACTGTCCTAATATATTTTGCACACTTTAAATTTTAAAATGCTGAATCAATTCCAGTTTTTTCAGAAAAAATGAGATAAATATTAAGAATAATGGAATAAATTAATTTTTTTTTTCCATTATAAAAGTCATCCTTGTTATAGTCTTGCAGAAGTGTTCTCCGGAGCTGTCGTCTATCCTTTCAAAACTATTTAACAAGTGCTTATCACTTGTCTTCCAGCCTGCTGATAGTCTTGTTTTCCAGCCTGCTGGAAAGCAGCTTCTGTTATCCCTATTTTTAAAAATTCTGGAGAGCAATCCGATTCGTCTAACCACCATCCCATTAGTCTTCTTCCTATCATAAGCAAGGTTTTTGAATCTTTAATTAACAAACACTTAATCTCGAATCTCGAATCTCATAACCTACTTTCTGATCATCAATATGGATTTCGATCTTCTCATTCTACGGCTGATTTGCTATCAGTAATAACCAATAGGTTTTATCGCGCATTAGATAAAGATGGAGAGGTTAAGGCCATTGCTCTTGAAATTTCTAAAGCGTTTGATAAAGTTTGGCATGCTGGTCTTCTCCATAAACTTTCTTCTTACAGTGTATTTGGAAACATCTTTAAGATTATTGAATCTTTTCTTTCCAATCGTAGTATAAAAGTTGTCCTTGATGGACAGCACTCTTCTTCTTATTCTGTAACCTCAGGGGTTCCCCAAGGTTCAATCCTTGGCCCTATACTCTTTTTAATTTACATTAACGATCTTCCAGATATTTTGACATCTAAGGTGGCATTGTTCGCTGATGATACTACCATTTATTCTTGTCACAATAAGAATCCAACTCCCTCTGATTGCTTGTAGGGGGCATCTGAGCTTGAAAAGGATCTCACTTCTGCTGCAGCACAGTGGCTGGTGAACTTTAATTCAGATAAAACTCAATTTTTTTCGGCCAATCGTTATCGCAATAGTTTAGACCTTCCTTTATTTATGAACAGTAATGTACTCGATGAGTCTCCTACCCTTCATCTTCTAGGATTAACTCTTACTTCTGATCTTTCTTGGAAACCTTATATTAAATCTGTTGCAAAATTAGCATCTGCCTAAGTTGCTTCTCTTTATCGAGCTCGTCACTTTCTTATTCTGGATTCTATTCTCTATCTCTATAAATCTCAAATCCGGCCTTGTATGGAATACTGTTGCCATATCTGGGGCGGATCTTCTAATGATGCCCTTTCTCTTTTAGACAAGGTGCAAAAACACATTGTAAACATAGTTGGACCTGCTCTTGCAGCCAACTTTCAACCTCTGTCACATCGTCGTAATGTTGCTTCTCTTTCTCTTTTCTACAAATACTATAATGGTCATTGCTCGAAAGAGCTAGCCTCTCTTGTGCCATCTACTAAAATTCATTCTCGTGTTACTCGTCATTCAATTAAGTCTCATCCATTTTCTCTTACTGTTCCTAAGTGCTCCAAAAACTCTTATTCGTCTAGTTTTTTTCCTCGAACATCAGTTCTTTGGAATTCGTTTCCTTCATCTTGCTTTCCTGATTCATATAATTTGCAATTTTTTAAGTCGTCTGTCAATCGTTATCTTGCTCCACAATCTTCATCTTTTCTCTTCCAGTAACCTTTAACACTAATCAGTGGTTGCTTGCAGCCTTGTTGGAAGCAAAGATAATTAAAAAAAAAAAAAAAAAAGTCGTATATAGTACCTGGCTAAACCCTCAGTAGATGTCTGTGTTGAAGCCCCTGCAGATGACTATTTAAGTATGATGTCATCAATAATGGTTTATGCAAGGCTAAGTACACAAAGATGTTGTGTGTCCATGTGAGTGTGTGTGTATATATATATATACAGGGCTTGTGACGAATAAAATCGTCAAGCGTGTTATATCGCGCTCCTAAAATTAAAATATGTTTTCATCGAGCGTGATTATGTGCGCTCGAGATAATGTCGACGAGCGCGATCATGAAAATTGCTGAAGAAGATCTTTTTTTATTTGTTACATCATTCTTTTGTCGACAAATGTTATAATTAGTATCACACTCATGAATTAACACTCTTGTATATTGTTAGGTCGGGATTTTTTTTTAACTATTTATGTTATAAAAAAAATATATCAAACAAAAACGCAACTTCTTGTTGATTTAGTATTGAAGTATAATCTAGTGACTTTTTTATAATTTAGTGCCTTTTTTTGTTTCGTTGTTTTGATATATGTGTTTAAAAATAGTTTTTATATTTCTTGATATTTTTTATTCAAATTAATTTATTTCTAAAATTTCTTTTTTAAATTAATCTTAAAAAAATAACACAAGAAAGTTTGAAAATCTTTTTTTTTTAAACTATTCATTATAGGTTAAATAACAGATTTTCCCCTCAACTGTTGTCAACGGTGTTTCCTCTTCTACATATCGCGCATACATATTCCTCTTCTACATATCTATACATATCACTACATATTCCTCTTCTACATATCGCGCCTGGAACGTTTCAAAATACCATTTATGGGCGCGTTTCACGAGCGGAGCGCGATTGCGCTCGATTCATTACAAGCCCTGTATATATACATATATTATATGTACATATATATATATATATATATATACATATATTATATGTTGTCATATGTTTGTGTGTGTGTATATCTGTACCTCAGAAGTCAAAGGTCACATTGTTAGTATATCTGTACCTCAGAAGTCGGTTGTCACATTTTAGAAATTGTTAGAGAGGAAGTAGTATAATAATTAGTCTATATATCAAATAAATGAAATCGTTAAAAAAGAGTAATTTAAAACAAGGATGCAAAACAAACTTTAGTTTAGCGTAAATAAAAAAAATCATTAAAATATATATTTAAAAAAATATTTTATTTGACAACATTTTTGAAATAGACTAAAAAGTAAAGAATAAGTATATAAAAAAACTTTGTTTCACATTGTTGTAGGACAACAGTCTTAATACCTCTGTGTAAATACTAAAAAAAATTTAAAAAATCTCATACATAACTCATTTTCACAAAAAACTGGTCAACCAACCTTTGTATTCTGAGGTACAAATATATATATATATATATATATATATATATATATATATATATATATATATATATATATATATATATATATACATACAGTACTAGACAAAAGTCTGAGACCAAGGGTTGAAAAAGACTAAAAACTGATTTTAATCATAAAATTTTATTCAATGAACAACCATGTCAATTTTTTCCAATATAATTCATATTACTAGGAATAAGTACAACATACTTTGTGAAATAAAACACAAAATGTCCATGTCATGTCAGTATTTTATGGGCATTCCTTTAGCCGCTAGCACTGCAGTAATTCTCCTGGGCATAGAATTGATCAAATTTTCACAATAAGCAGGAGTGATTTCATTGGACCAAACCAACATTATCTTTTTTTTCAAATCAACATATGATGATGGCTTTAAAGCGGCTACCTTTTTCTTTAACAGATGCCAGCAATTCTCTATTGGATTTAAGTCAGGCGAGGATCCCGGCCAAGGAAAAAGTACCTGAATATTTTTCTCAGCAAGCCATTTAGTCTCACCTTTGCCCGGTGACATGGTGCACCATTATGCCGAAAGATTGTACAACCAGAAAGAGGCAGCCACTGAAGCAAATTGCTTTTCAAAATTTTAAGATATTCATTGGCAATAATGGTTGTTTCAGGAGGCGTAAACCAAATACCTGCTTGTCCTCTGGTTGAAATTGAAGCCCAGACCATGATTGATTGGCACTGTTTAACATTGCATTTGGTGTACTTGGGATTCAGTCGCTGATTAACAGGTCTATAAACAAAAGAATGAAGAGGAGCAAACTGCTTTATTTGACTTTCATCTGAAAACATTACTCGCGCCCAATCCAACGCTGTCCAGTCTTTGTGCTTTTGACAAAAGGCAATCCGATCCTTGATGTTCTTGGCAGAAAGCCTAGGTTTAATGGAAGGACGCCAGGCATGCAGGTTGAAATCAGTGGATAGTCTTCGTCTGATAGTTCTGGAGGAAACAGTAACAGAGGATGGCAAGTTGTGTTGTATTACTGTGGATGATGACATTGGAGAATTAGTACAAGTGCGATGAATCAAGCGGTCAGTCTGCATAGCGGTACATTTTGGTCTACCAGATCTTTTTCGGGAAGTTAAGCTGCCAGTCTGCTGCAATCGAGTTATTGTGTTATGAACTGCAGTTTTAGAAACAGACAAACGTTCAGCAATGCTTCTCTCGTATATCTCTCGTGTATCCCTCCTCTTTTAAAATACTGATCTGTGCTCGAACTGATATTTGTAACTCACACATTTCAATGAAAGAAAATTAATGCTAAAATCAAAAACAAGAATTTGAAGCACAAACAGCAAATGCCAGATTCATTAAACAATAACTATATAAATATGCAATACTGTATGTATGTATGTAATGCATGTATATAACAACATAATACCACAACAGCGCTAATATGCGTCAATCCTAGGACACTTTTATGTTTATTATCTGCTATAAACTATTACATAATCTATAATTTGCCATGACGCAGTAATAAACTAACGCAAATATCAACGCAAAACCGAATAATATAGTGCATGGCTCATATAAAGTTCAAAGAAGTTATGCGTGCAACATACTACATATATGACAATTGTATTACTCATCAGTTTTCCTCACATCATCAGTGATGCTGACAATAAATTGTTGTGTTCTGAATTATGTTGAATTACTAATATGAATTATATTGGAAAAAATTGACATGGTTGTTCATTGAATAAAATTTTATGGTTAAAATCAGTTTTTCGTCTTTTTCAACCCTTGATCTCAGACTTTTGTCCAGTACTGTATATATATATATATATATATATATATATATATATATATATATATATATATATATATATATATATATATATATATATATATATATAAGTATATATATAAGTATATATAAGCGTTAATCAGCGTGCAATTAAAGCAATTTTACACTTTTAAGCGATTGGGATAATCAGCTTTTTATCATTTTTTAATATTTAAAGAAAATCTTTTAAGATAAAAGAAGTAATTAAAGTTATAAAAACTGCCTGAAAGTTCAAATGAGGATTATGTAAAAAAGTTTGTATTTTATTATTTTTAAAACTTTTATTTATCATTTTGCAAGCACTAGAATATTTATTTAAACAATTTTTTATAGCAGTAAAAATTTACTCAACTTCTATTTAATAGTAAAAGATATAATAATAAAGTTCAATAAAAACCAAAACAATATTTGCTTTTACAACAAAATATCTGGTAAAGTATAATTATTTTTTTATTATTGCAATAAGTTAAGTTTTATACTTGTTACTCACTAACTTTTTAAATAAAAAATCATCATTAATTACAAAGCCCAAATTACAAGTTTAACAAATAATAAAAAAGTTTGGTTCATTATACAAATGTCAAGAAAAGGAAGAAATTTATACAAGTATTAAAAAAACCCAATTATTTACATTTAGTTATTTAGCTTTAAAAAAAATTTAATTAACATAAACAATACATATTTAGATAATAGTATTGTCGTTAAACTGATCCTATATTGTTGCAGGTCCTTTGGTCATGGTGAAGGCAATTTTCCTAGGAAAAGAAAACCTCTAATGTAAAACCCCTAAATTTATAGGTATAGGTAGGAACAGCTTGTAAACTTTTGAGTGGAATCTTCTAGGTAATGGAAAATTAAAATCTCAATCCTGATCTACAAAACAGGTTATTGCCAGGATAGGCATTCAGTTGTAAAATGCTGCTTTAACTCTTTCAAACTGTCATACTTAAATAGGATAATGACATTATAGAAACTTGTTCAAATTACACAAATGTGGAACCATAGATATTAAATATAAAAAATTTAGTGTATTCTAAAAGAATACTCAATATTTTTAAAGTATATGATATTGCCTAGTAACAATATTTTGCAAAAAAAAAAATTCAGTTTTACTTTTTTCAAATTAAACTCCATGATAAGTTTCAATTTTAAATTTTTTGTTTATTTTTCAATTTTAAATTTTTGTATATAAATGTTAAATTTTTTATATGTATGCATGTGTATATATATATTTTTTTTGTATATATATTTTTTTGTATATATACATATATATATATTTATATTTATATATATATATATATATATATATATATATATATATATATATATATATATATATATATATATATATATTGTATATATATATATTGAATATATATATATATATATATATATATATATATATATATATATATATATATATATATATATATTGTATATATATTTTTTTGTATATATATGTTTCAATTTAAATTTTTTTTTTTTTTTTTTTTTTGTAGATTTTAAATTAAATTTTAATAAAATTTAGTTTAAAATGTACAAAATGTTTAACAGTCAATTTTTAAGTTTGTCAATAATTGAGCTGTTTATTTTTGTTTAGGTAAGAATGACATACACAAAGGAAATATAGTAAGAGCCAATAGTGCAACCTCAATTGTTACAAGTTCTGTAAGCATTTTAATTGTTTTAAACTGTATGTGTATAATAGAAAACTGGGTCAAAGTGTTTAACTTTTTATTTGATTAAATTTATTAATATGGCCATCTTGACTTTTTTAAACTTTAAGTTGTTTTCAAATTTCTAAATATTTATTAATGCAACTTTCAAAAGTTTTAGATGCACTTTACAATCAATTTTAAATTTGAACACTTAATGTTGAAAATTTACTTAAATTATTTTTGTTTGAGTTTTCCTGCTGATATAAATAATTTGTTAGAATCATTAAAAACAATACAGTTTTATGAATAATTTTCTAGATGATGTTTTCAAAAGTTTAGGCGTACATTTTTTGAAATATTTTTTTTATTATTATTTGGAATAATTTTTATTTTTAGCAATTCTGTATTATTTTTTACATACTTCTGTTTTAACATTATTAGGACCTAAAAATTAATTGGTTTTTTATTCCAATTTTTGAATTATCATTTGTTAGTCAAAGAATTCAAACAATTATTTTTTTTAAAAAAAAGTTCAGAAAAAAGTTGTTTTGAGAAAACAAGAAAAGGATTGTTGTTTCTATTTTAAAAAAAGTTCAGAAAAAAGTTGTTTTGAGAAAACAAGAAAAGGATTGTTGCTTCTATTTTAAAAAAATTGCTGGACTAGTTATGGTTTCAGAAAAATGTATCAGAACGACTAAGGACCAATTAATGAGAGCCTCAAGAATATATTAATTTAATGTTGCCCATAATTTGTTTGGCTAAAAAAATATATATAAAAAGAGAGATTACATTTTCACAAAAAAAATCTAATAGCTGAGCCATAGTTTCAAAGTAAATATCAAAGCGACTTATAACTGAATAGTGTGGACTAACACACAAAAGTTAAAATTTAAAATAAAATATTTTTAATTTATTTTATCTGCTCCATTTGATTTTTGCAGGCGTTATTAATAAATGGGTTAATGCATTTTGCTTGCACATCATCCAACTAGTTTTAACAAATGTTCATCAAGAAAACCATGGTAAAGGAAGCATGGTAGAAATAAAAGGTTAATTCTGTGCCAAAAAGATTCTGTGCTTGTTTTCTAGTTAAAGGTGGACAAAATACTTAAAAAAATATTTCAATTTAAAGAAAAAAACTTGATGCGTCTAAACTACAGAAAGTGTACATTTTTTATAACCAAAATTAACTTGTTTTTTAAATTATTTTCAGTATTAGTTGTTTGTTTTTTTTAATATTTAAAAGCGATTTTACAACTGAAATTCATAAAAATTATTTTAAAGTTTTGCATGTTTTGCATATATCAGCATGTTTAGTTTGACGCGATGCTGATATATTTTGCTTACTTTAGTTTTTAAATTTCTAACAACTAAAAAGTTATGAACTTAATGTTACTCAGTGAGTGGTTGGATCTAATTTCATTCTTTTTTTGTTTATTTTTTATTTATTTTATAGATTATTTATATTTGTAGTAGTTTCTTAGATTCCTTATTTAACACTTTCGTTCCTACTAACAATTTTCCTCGCTAACACATTCGTATCTACATACTAACAATTTTCTTCGCTAACATTTTTTCTCTTTGCTAATGCTCAAGGCATCTCCTTACTAGAACCTTTTTTTGTATTCTGGTCATGGTTTTAACACCTTACTCATTTAAATGTTTTTCTCATTTTTCTTGTGTATGTTTTAAATATTTGCTGTTATTGGTTTTTATAAATATAGTTTAAATCTTTTTTATTTTTTTCAATAACGCATATTTAAAAAGTTTTATTAAATAAAATAATAATATATTGATTATGATTACTTGGTGCATATTCTGCAGAATCAAGACATGGCTCAAGAGTCTTCATTCAGTCCAACAACCAAACGTCTTAAACCGGGATTTTTAGATGTAATTAAAGAGGCAGTTGTTTCATCTAATGGCGATAGTATGTCCTCTACATTACCTCGTCGTACATTGGACAAGCAGCCTAAAGAACATAGACGCAGTATGCCAGTCTTGTCTTCATTCACCAAGACGACGAGTAAGCTCTAGTTGATTCAACTAACCACTAATTATATAATACAAATTTATATGAATTATGCAGATCACTGGTCAGATGACCTGTTGATCATAGGCCAGATTATATGAATCGGGAATACACATAGAAGGGAAAGGGAATCAAGAAAATTGATAAAGGGACGTGTGTTTACATGTCCCTTTATCAAACATGTATTTAACACAACACAAAAATTACGTAATACAAACGTATATTTACACAGAAAAAACATTTGTTTATGCAATATAATATGCGATAACTGCGATATATCGATAACTGCAATATAATGCGGTATATTATTTGTTTGAACAAATCAAATATATATTGACGCAATTCAAACTTGTGTTTAAGCAATTTAAATAATAAAAAGTTTTAAACATCTAACACATATTTTGTGTTAGATGTTTAAAAAGTTTTTCAAAACATATTTTGTGTTGGATGTTTAAAAAATAAAAGGTTTTTCAAAACATATTTTGTGTTAGATGTTTAGGCAAGAGTTCTACAACCCTTTCTCTTTGAATTGAAAATAAGCAAGTGATATATTTACAAAAATAAACAAGTGATATATATTTACAGGATTGTGTTGTAAACTTAATATAGGCTAAAATATCTACAAGTATTTTCTTTCAAAAATTGATTTGGATCTTTGTAAAACTAAATTTATATGCATGAATTTTTTAATACCATAATTTGTTTTGGGTTTAAATATAGCAGAATATCATTAAGTACAAATATCAAAAATAATTGAATACTTAATTAACTGTGAAGTAATTTTAGAAATGAATTGTTACTAGTGTTATTCCTTTTTAAATTTCCAATATAATTTTTAAATAGAATTTCTTTGGTATAAAACAGTATGGTTCATTTATTATTGTAACAGTAACACTTTTCAATATCTTTATCTCTTTTTATTTGCTATAGGAATTGTTTTTTTGATTACACGCCTTTTTCATTTATATGCTCGAATAACTTGTTGTATTTTATTGAAATGTAATATATATATATATATATATATATATATATATATATATATATATATATATATATATATATATATATATATATATATATATATATATATATATATATATATATATATATATATATAGGACACACAATTTAATTTTAAAGATATTTTTAATTAAATGCTAAAGTTTATTGATATAAAGTTTTAGTGAATGCTCTTTATCATACATTTTTTGTTGTTACAGAGCTATAAAACTGAAAGCGATACCCATCATTCTCGACAATCAATCTTCGGAAATTGGCCTCATAAGTTTCGTAAATCCGCTGGTCCGACTTCTAATACCATTCAAGATAAAAATTTAAAAACGTTGGTATTGCGTCATCCTGGATCTCCTAAATTACGCGAATATAAATTACCCGAAAATTTAGATGAAGGAGGCTCAAAATGGTTCCTTCATTAAACCTTCAACCTAAACTAATATACTATATTATTATTTGGTTGAAGAAAAAAAACGAGTTCATTTTTTGTTTGGTTGATAAAAGTTTTTTGTTATCATGACGAAATATTATTTTTAAACTATAATGAATATATTTTTTTTATTAATTATTATTTTTACTAGTCCTGCTCTATTTGATTTGAGTTTTTCATTTATAAACACCCCTTGTCATTTCTACTGAAGCTTTGACGAGTAAGAGATTTCTTTACTTTTTTATGTTATAGGTTAACATCGCCATTAAAGTATGGTCTACAATTTTTTATATACGTTTAAAATTTGTTTTTAAAATTGTAAAAATGTATTTGTTGAGGTAAAACCGTTTTTTAAAGAATTTTTTTATTTCAAGTTGTTTTTATTTAAGTATTGTTTTTATTTGTCTTTATCACTCTGATCATAACCGTTTGCAAAGAAAGAAAAAAAAGAAAGAAAAAAGTTAAAACGTTATAAACCTAAGATACTTCCAAGGTGGCCTCCTGGTAATATTTTGGTTAAAAATTGAAGTTTTCAGTTTTTTGGATAATGAATAATAATAAGTTCAAAGTTATTTACACTTTCTATTTTTGTGTCTAATTGATTATGCTAATTATAGCAAGTTGAAAAGTAAATAATGACAAATCAAAAAAGAAATCATAAAACAGAAAGAGACATCTCTATGAAATCAATTCGTCTAACTGACGTTTTTTTTAAAAATTATGATTATGAATTTATTGGACTATTTGTATCATGACAAACAAAATAAACTAAAATTTACTGCGATCTGATTTAAAAGGAGCGAACTACCGATATGTCAAAGTTCTATCTGCAGGTTTAGTTAACTAATATTTAGTTAATATTAGTTTAGATTCCAACTAACATGTTAGAGTAAACTCTAACTGCAGATTATTCCAAATTTTTTTCAGTTAATCATATGATAGAGAATTTCATGCTTATCAAAAATCATATAAAAACATTGGTCTCAATATCAAGGTAGTGTTCTAGTTTGATGTAAAAAAAAAATCGCAAAAACGTTAATATTCGCTAATTTTATAAATCTTTTTTAATAACGCTACATTGCACAACAAAAAGTACTGATTTCCATCAGCGTTAAAATAACTAATAAAAACAAAAACAAATGGCTTTTATTAGGTGAAATTTTTTTTAAATTTAATAGTGACAATTTAGTCTTCTCACAAACTTACCGCTAGTTAATGTCAAAATATTTTTCTAAGCATATCCTTAACTGTCAGTCAATGAAAGGACGTTTAACTGTGTCTGGCTCCTAACGGTCAGTCATGCACGTCTATTACCCATCGCTTATCTCTAACGGCAAGTTAATGAATGTATAACTTTAAATATAGTTAATGAACAATATAATATAATTTTAATTTATTACATCATAAACATTTGTAATATTAAAAAAATTGAACAGTTTGTAATAAAATGTTTATTAGCAATGCAGGCTGTGTTATAAATAAAAAAGTACCGGCAATCATTTTTCTAGTGACTTTTGCAATATATTGAATATTGTGGCAGAGTAAAAGCGACATGAGCAACTTAGTTGCCCGGTCTAATTGCTGCGTCCCTCAAAATCGGAACAGTATAGTATCAAATAGTGTGAGACATTACAAAATACTTCCTTGCCATTTTACGGCTTTAATTTTTGGCCAAAAATCTTTCGCGAAAATCTGTTCGCGCGACTATTAAAATTAAATGTCGAATATTTTTACGTTTGGTTCAGTCTACACTAAAATATGCAGTAAAGTAACCATGGGTCATGGCTTAATTGGTCAAAAGTTGAATGTTTTAATGTCTTAATATGTTGAAATAGGAGTTATATTTTTTGTTTATGGAAGAATATATGTATTTTTACGCATTCTTCGTATTATTTTAATCGTAATAAATAAGTCTACAAAAAGATGCTCGATATATCACTATGTTAACTCTTCTATACACAGCTTTACATTTGAAATTGATACTTGCATTAATATCTTTCTTTTTAGCTAGATATTTTGAAAGTTAATAAATATATCTTAAGATATCTTTTTTTTTCTTGTAAAAATTTACATTTTTGATTTTCAAAAAGTCTTAAAACCTAAAATAATGATTTAACTCTAACTAAAACCTCTAACTAAATATGGACCTAACACACTAAGGAGCATTAGTGGAACTTTTTTATAAATGAAGTATTTTTTTATAAATAAGTATGAGTTTATCTTTGATGTTTCTATGTGACTTTTTAATTAATTTTCAGTAAACTAGCAGCCATTTTTAAAAAAATATTTTTTTATTATTTGATTAAAAAACAAACAAACCATTTTTAAGACTTTGAATGTTAAATGTAAATGTTGTACAATTTTTATTAATTTGTTGGTTGATATTAAAAAAAAAAAAATTAATTTTATATGTGATAAAATATATTCCATAAAAATAATACCTATTACCAGGAATGAATATATATATATATATATAAAAAAAGCATGAAAAAATAAATTACAATAAATTTTTGAGCTGAGCTGATTACAATAAATTTTTCTTTATTGTAATCAGCTCAGCTAATTGTGTGTCTGTCGTCGAAATTTAAATTAAATCGTAAATGTAATGGTTTTTTTTTTTTTTTTTTTTTTTGTATGTATTTAGGTGCTCCCAGAAGTCCTTATGGTCTTATCATAAAGCACCGCGGGAGAGCATTTAATAGGAAGTTCACGCCTCCTTCCGTACCAATGTCGCTTGTTGGGCTGGAGCTGGCGTCGAACCTCGGATATATATATATATAAAAAATAGTTAAATCGTTTGGTTTTCGTATAAGCTTCATTTGGTGTAATTCAGCTATAAAACATGGTTAATTTGTATTTATTAAGTAAAAATAGGTTTTGTAAATTTAAAAAAGTCTTACATTACAAATACTAGCAAACATAGGTTTAAACAGAAAGTGTCTTTAAATCTATACATTAAAAAGAAAAAAAAAATGTTGGCTAAACGTCAGTGTTCGTAATAACACGTTTAAGGTGGACGTTAAAGTGCCATCAAAGTAACGTTTCCAGTAAACGTTCGGTGTTTGTTATTTGGACGTTCACAGCGAACGTTCAAGAACTGTAAATTGGAGTTCACAAAAATTTGTTAAAATAACGTTTGCAGCGTACGTTATGCAAACCTAAATGAACGTTATGGTAACGTTTTTTGAACGTTAATTTTTAGCTGGGGTGGACGTTCAGGAGCTATAGGTCAACGTTCGTTGTTTGTTCTTTGAACGTTCACAGCGAACGTTCAAGAACTGTCACAAAAGTTGGTTCAAAGAACGTTTGCGGCGTACGTTATTCAAACCTAAACGAACGTTATGGTAACGTTCTTTGAACGTTAATTGTTAGCTGGGACAGTATTAACTCTGGGAGACTATTTTTCGTTTTTCGTTTACAAAAGATTTCACAAAACAATGACTTGTAATGACGCCTTCCCAACGGGCATTTGTTGGTTTAAAATTGGTTTAGATCACGTTTAGATGGCATTTACGTCGATCTAAACGTTTAGGAATCTATTCTAAACGTGTTCTGAATATTTAATCTGCGTTGAAAAGCTAAATCAAACAATTTCCGTACGGAACCATCTTAATTCACACATGTGTCGGACATTTTGAATCTTTCATTAGGATTAAAAATTAGAACTGCTTATGAATCTTAAATTATGTAATAAATAGTTTAGAAGAGATAAAAGAAATTTATTTTTAGTATTATATTGTGGTTAACGAAGCAGCTAAAAAGTCCTGTAAGTTTTTCGATAATATTGTATAAGGGGTTAAATTTTGATTATTCTTTATTTATTTATTGCTACTAAATAAAGCAGTTTTAAAAAATTAGCAGTAATTAAAATGCATTAATTTTCTCTAAAAGTTTCAGAGAAAAATTATGCATTTTAAGTGGTAACTACTTTTTAAATAAGTAAATAAAATTATTATTGTTTGTTTATATTAAGACCTAACATCTATTTGTTTATGATAGATGTTATATTGATCGAATAGCAATGTTATAATATTTACACTTTTAGTGCAGTCACTGCCAATCAAAAATTATGAGGTTCAAATATTTATAAAATGGATCTTCAGTTTTAGTGTAGGCTTTTAGTGTAAACTAAAAAATATTTTTATAAGTTTAAGTATTATTCATACATATGATAACCACTAAAGAGAAAATAAATTTACTTACCACTGATATTATAGATTATTATATTGTATCATTTATTTTCTCTTTAGTAGAAAAGTTAACATGGTTCGAACAATAATATAGTTATATTACATAGTTATATTATATTTCTAAAATCTGCGCAAATATTTTTTTTATTGTTTATTAAGTTTTCCATGTTTAATTTCATTTAATATTTTATATACAGTCCAGTCAGTTGCAACAATAATTAAAGCAGCAGGAAACAGCCAAGTACACTTTACCACTTGCATGAAGTGGTAAATTGACTTTTTGTGACATTTTTACTCATTTTTCAAATTTAGATTTTCCTAAAATAATAATTAAGTTATTGGCTATTTCTGTAAAGAAAAGCTGTAGTGTTTTTAAAACTTATAGTCATTTTTTTAGTAATCACAAGATAAACTGCAAACTCTGTACTTTTAAATATGATTCTAAAATTTGAACATCTGTCCTTTTAAATCATAATCTAATTGCTCAGGCTTATGAAAAGCTATTTATAAAAATTCAACGCTTAAAAAATAATGTAAGATTAAAGGTAATTCCTGTTATATTTGAAAGGTACATCGATGATTGGTTAAAGTCTTTAAAGTTTAAATTAGTTAAAAGAGAGTTCAAATTGTTCTGTTTTTATCTTATGCTCTTTATCCAAAAGCTATTGAAATATTTATTTCATTATTTTTCATTTATTTTATTATGTTATGAAAGTCCTACCAAGCTTGAAATTTTACGGGTCGAAATATATAGTATGTATATGTATATCTCTTGGAATTAGGAAAACTAAAGTGACCAAAAAAAGCTAAAAAACTAGACGATTAAACTTATTTAAAACACTTTTAACAAGTTTAGTAACAAGTTAATATTATGTGTTGATGTACCTTCAACCAAATTAGTGTTAACATTTCAGCAAAATGTCCTATCGCCAGGCTGTTTGATCAGAAGAACCAAAAGCTTGATATTTTATTGAATTGTTATTTTAGTTTGTGATATAATTATTTTTATTCAAAAAATGTTACTTTATTTATTATTTATATATATATAAAAATTACTTTTTAAATTTATTTGTTATTGCTTTGGATAAGATGTTTTGTTATTCCTTTTACAGATTGTTATGAGGATTGCAAAAGTTTTAAATAACATAAACTAAAGAAGGCATTGATAATCAGCAGATAATAAAAAAAGCAAAAGTACTGATTATACAAATCATTTAGAGGTTTCATTTTAATTTTTAATGTTTATATAGAAACTAATAATATATAAACTGAAAATAATAACATATAATTAATCCATAATTGTGCGTTACTCTAATCTAAATTTGTTTTTTATTTCAATTTCTTTGGAGTTCTAATTACTAGTTTAATGCAATTACAGTAGAAATGGTTAATTATGGAAAAATTGCACTAAAAATTGAATAAATCGCTTGTTAAAGTAAATAGTGTTATATATATATATATATATATATATATATATATATATATATATATATATATATATATATATATATATATACAGGCCTTGTTTTAAATAAAAAAGTGCTTAACGCATTAGCTTAACGCGATTTTGACGTCATAAAATTATCCGTATTTTTTTTTAAGTTAAGTGTTTTAACTACCGCGTTAAGTGTTTTAACTACCGCAATAAATAAATAACCGCAAACTAATTCAATTTAACAATTAACTCAAATATAAACTATAAACGTTTTAAATATAAATTTATTATGAAAATTTTGTAATGTTTTCAATTGTTATTTTATTATTAATTTTAGTTCAATATTATTTAGTAAAAAAAAATATATATATATATTATTTATTTCTGAAATTTGTTTTTGAATAATTGTTTTTAATCGTTATTGAATAAAAAATAATAATGATTTTTTTTATTTTTAATAATTTCTAGAGTAAACAAAAAATATTAACATTGATAAACGCAAACCCATGTTAATTACTAAACAACGATTTTGTTTCGACTAACAAAGAAAAATTTAAGTTTTTAAATATTTTTTAAATTTTTAAAAGCGTTCAAAAGCGTTTAAAAGCGTTCAAACTTGCGTTTTATAAAAATATAAAAAAGTTTTGTCTGCTTTGTGCATATTTTTGATACGTAGTTTAGAACGCGTTCGCTAGGAATTTAATTCATAAATTTTTTATGTTATTGTAAAAATATTTAACTTTTTAAACAAATCACAAAGAAACAGAGCTATAGAGAAAAATCGTTTTCAACGATTAAATCTTTTTTTTTTTAATTTTAGGAAATTAAAAAAAAAATTAAATTAAATATAAATGTCTTAACTATGCAAACTCTTTTGTTAATTATTCTTAAAACAAAAAAAAACAAATACTTCTACGCCAAACTTTAATCGTGCAAACTTAAAAAAATACTCAACTGAAATAATTTAAGTATATTTAATAATTTGAATCGTATCTGTTTATAATAAACGTTCGTAAAAATTTGTTTATTAAAAATTAAGTTCTTTAACTTATAAACAAACTCAAAAGTATTTTCATTCTACGTATAATTACAAAACTCTTTTTTTTTTCGTTTGAAAGCAATTTAACTTAATAAAATAAAAAAAAGAATAAATATGAGGTAATCTTTGTTAAGAATAACGTTAATTTATTTATTGAACTATATTTTTATTTTTAATTATATATCAACTTAATTAAAATATAGTAACATGTTAAAATATTTTAACATGACTTGTATTATTTATAAACCGTTGGGCAGTTGCCCAACGGTTAAAAACATTGCAAAAACGGTTAAAAACATTGCAAAAAATTTGTAGTTAAAGATTGACAAACAATTTTTCATGTTGCTAAATATTTGGATAAAAAGTTTAGCGTCAATTAATTGCTATAAAAAGCTATGACTTGTATTATTTATAAACCGTTGGGCAGTTGCCCTTACGGCACTATTGTTTTTGGATAATATTTTATTTTGATGAAGATCACATAACTTACATTTGATTTTAATAACGTAAGTCTTCTCTTTTTCTGTGATCATCGCATCGGCAAAGCATCGGCAAAGTCCCAAGATTAATTGCTATAAAAAGCTATGACTTGTATTATTTATAAACCGTTGGGCAGTTGCCCTTACGGCACTATTGTTTTTGGATAATATTTTATTTTGATGAAGATCACATAACTTACATTTGATTTTAATAACGTAAGTCTTCTCTTTTTCTGTGATCATCGCATCGGCAAAGCATCGGCAAAGTCCCAAGATTTAAAAGTTTTTAAAGTAAATCTTTTGTCCTTCAAAATACAATCCATATTCGAACTTTAAACAATTTAGAGATAATAGAAATATACAAGGTTTTTATATACTAGTTTGTTTTGTTTTATAAAGAAAAATACATAATCATTAGTAAAAAATGGAGACTGTCATTAAACTAAAACGTGCCTTAGTATTTATTTAACGGAACCTGTAATGTGCGCGTGCATAATAAAACCTCCGTTATATAAATATATTCAACGTAATATTAGTGTCATCAGCGGATGTTGTAGTCTACTCATGATTTCTTTACCTTATATTATAACTTGATTTATGAAAAAAAAAACTTATTGAATCGCACGCAGAAGAATTTTAACAAATTGTCTTCATTCAAATATTGCGAGTAACAGGTAATTTTTTTTTTCTGTGCCGACCCCCTCCCCCCGCATAACTTAAATTATATACTAATAAACTAATAAGAAAAGCTATATACTATTAAACTAACTATAAGCTATATACTATTAAACTAATAAGAAAAGCAAAGACATTTTTTTTAACATCTCGAAAAAATGTCTTGATATTTTTGTTATCATGATAACAAAAATATTAAGACATTTTTTGAGATTTTATTAAAAAAAAATGTCAATTCTTAATTACAAATTTTTTTGCAAATGTTTTTTATTATAAATTCAGTAAAAAATTCATAAAAAATCTATTATTACAAAAAACTTTTATATTCTGTATTAATAAATATGTAATATAGATTTTTTAAAAGTTTTTTTACTAAAAACTTTAAAAAATTACTACTTTTTATTAAAAACATTGCAAAAAATTTGTAGTTAAAGATTGACAAACAATTTTTCATGTTGCTAAATATTTGGATAAAAAGTTTAGCGTCAATTAATTGCTATAAAAAGGAAAGATATATCGCAATGAAAAGTTACAATTATTTTTAAAGAAAATTCTTTTTTTTAATAAATACCTTTACATAACGTTATTTAAAAGTTAATGTGGTTTTTTTGAAAATTAATTACTTCTTTTATGTTACCGCTAATTTAAAAGTTAAAAAATGATAAAAAGTAGCTTAACCAAAACGCGTACGTAAAAAGCGCTTAAGGCGTACGTAAATCGCTCTAGGCGTAACGCTTTAAAACAAGGCCTGATATATATATATATATATATATATATATATATATATATATATATATATATATATATATATATATATATATATATATACACATATACGTATACGTATACACTCGGATTTACATTATAGTCAAACGATCACTACTTCCACAGCCACCTTGTCTCAAGGATTCAATTGCATTGTAAGATATTTTTATTCAAATCAAGTGTGACTACTATACCAAAAGACTGTAGAATGGACATATGAAGTAAAGTTTATATATTTTATATAAAACTCCTTTACTTTTAGATAAACCTGTTAATTTTATGACTGATAAACATATTTAGCAATGTAATCCTTTTAGGATAGACTTTTTAAAATCAAATTTACAATACTTTAGAAAATTTTTATTTAAAATAACTTTGTATACATAATATATCTATATAGTTATTTACATTGTAGCTAACCCATCAGTACTTGCAAAGTCTCCTTTTCTGTTAGCTCGAAAATTGAGTTCTAAAATACCATTATTCACATAACTACTATATCAAAGCACAAACTAATGGATTGATCATGTAATACTTAATTTTTAGCTTGAGTTGCGTGTTAGTACATATATGATTTTGATATATAAATTTTAATTAAAATGTTTATAGATTAGTTTTTAACTTTAAGAATTTTAGGAATTGCAATTTTATTTTTACATATTATATATATATATATATATATATATATATATATATATATATATATATATATATATATATATATATATATATATATATATATATATATATATATATATAAGTAGTAGGAAAATGCCGATAACCGGACATTTTTGAGAGTAGAGAAAGGAGAATTCTGAGACATTTTTATATTCAACCAAATTTTCAGCCATAAATTAATATTAATATTGGGGTTAACATTGAACCATGTTGTATATAATTTATTTAGATAAGAAATAATTTTTTTATTTTAAAAAAATTGATTTTTTTAAAATAAGTGTTAAATTTTATTTCTTGTTATGAAATATTATGAAAAATTCTTAAAATGACGTGACTTTTCTTAATAATAAATTTGATCTGGTGTTTTTAACTTTTCTTCTTCTAATCTTTCCTTCTCTAACTTTTCCCATTGTAATTTATTTTTATTTTTAAAATAACGAGCTAAACTTATTCTTCTTTTATAACTTCCTAATTTAATATCTTTAATTGTAAAATCCATTTATTATTTTTTAATTTATAATTTATGTAAAGAAATTTATTTTCAATTTTTTTTCTTGCTATCGCAGATTGCTCTTGTGCGCTAATTAAAAAGTATTAATATGTCAATTCCATTATAGCAATATCAATTAAATTATCAGGTCCTCTTAAATTTAATTCCTCATGGAAATATTTAAGAATTCAATTATAGCAATATCAATTAAATTATCAGGTACTCTTAAATTTAATTCCTCATGAAAATAATCAAGGATATGTAAATGACAATTTATAGTAGCATAAATAAATGCTTCATAATTTACTTTATGATTTTGTGAAATTAAATATTTAACACGATCTAAATGTCCATAATAAGCAGCATAATCAATTGCGCATCCTGTTCCTTTTTCTCCTAATTGATCTAATAATTTAATTAGATCATTTCTACATATACTTGCAGCAAAGTCAACTTTATTCCAATTATCTTTATAACCTTCTTTTTTTAATATTGTAGTAATATAATATATTTGAGATGAATGTTTTATTAAAAAATTATTATTCTCAATATTATTTTCCATTCTTTTTTTATATATACAAGAAAATTATTTAACTTATTTTTCAATTTTTTTATTTTTTTTAATGCGCATGCGCTAAGATTTACTTACGCGTAGTAGCGCTTATGCGTAGTAGTAGCATTGGTTTGCTTTATCACTACTAGAATTTATATTCACTACGTGTATCAAAATTATTAAATATATCCATTTTCTACAGCTAAATTATAAAACGATTTTGAACCTTTATACCCTAATTTATGTAAATATTTAATAATTTCAAGGTTACTATCTGATGCTTCGCTTATCTGGTTATTTACTGCACAATTAAATGCATATTCTGTACCTATATACCCGTTTTTATGAAGATATTTTAATACTTTAAGATGTCCATTCATTGCAGCATTATTAACTGCATCTTCTGCTCCTTTATACCCGTTTTTATGAAGATATTTTAATATTTTAAGATGTCCATTTTCTGCAGCGCTATCAATTGCTAATTCTGTTCCTCTATACCCTAATTCATGTAAATATTTTAACATTTCAAGGTGACCATTTTCAGCAGCTTTATCAATTGCATATTCTGTAACTTTATACCCTGATTCATATCCAAAATCAACTGCCGGTCCTTTTCCTTTATACCCTAATTCATGTAAATGTTTAATAATTTCAAGATTTCCATTTTCAGCAGCATTTTCAAAAGCATCATTTGTACTTTTATACCCTAATTCATGTACATATTTTAATATTTCTTCATTATCTTCATCATCTTCATCTTCTTCATCATCTTCATCTTCATCTTCATCATCTTCATTAACATATTCAGTAGTTTCTGTAATTTCAGTAACTTCAGTAGTAGTAATTGTAGTAACTTCAGAATCTTCAGTCATTTCAATATCATGAATATCAATTATATTTAATTTTTCTTCAACTAATCTTAATCTTTCATTTATTGATTTTAATAATTCTTTAATATTATTTTCCATTCTTTTTATATATAAAAGAAAATTATTTAACTCATTTTCAAAATTTTTTTAATTTTTTAATGCGCATGCGCTAGGATTTTACTTAAGCATAGTAGAATTGTCTTAACAATATTATAAAGGATCTCTTATAGCATATAATTCTAGTTCTGTTGCTACAAATGGAAGAGTACTATTTTGTATATAATTATCAAATATAGGCATAGCAGGTCGTCCATTATATAAATAGTTCATATTTTGACATACAGGTGCCCAATAACCACCACTTGTATCTAGTGTAAGTACTGCTCCAGAATTCATCATGCTTTTTGTAGTTGTCAAATTTAAACCGCAAAATCCTTGTCCTAATTCTGTACATCCAAATGGTGTATCTGTTGATATGAGTTGTGCAACATTTTGGTAAGCCATAGACATCATTGGAAGGAATGCTTGTTTAAATATAATACTATTCCATACATCATTAATTTTATATTTAAGTCTATATTTATAATAGCCATCTTTGTTTTTATACTGCCAATTAGTAAATAATGTACTATATAATTGAGCAGTAGATGGAGTAGAATTAAATACTCTATAGGCGCTATAATAATTGTTAAGAAATAAATATCCAGCAACTTGTCTAACTAATAATACTTCTCCAGGATTATATGGTGTTCCATAGCCACCACCATATATATTATTCATTGCAATTGGTATTGCTTCAAAAAATTTGTTTGCTAAAAATATTTGTTGTCTTGAATCATAATGTACTCCATCGAAATTTGCACTCCTAAGACTGGGAGGCATACCATCTAGAGATATACTAGCTGTATATGGAGAAAAATTTATAATATTTTTTAATGCATCTTGAACTTGAGTTGCTGTAGTTGAGTTTGCTTGAACCCATGAAGATAGCATTTGAAATGTAATGAATAGCATTTTATTTGCTTTTATTTGTGAGTTTGGCAATGTATCAAATTGGTTTGATGAGTATGCAATGTAATCTCTAATGGTTTGTATAAAATTCATTAGAATATATGCATAGTTATCACACCAACCAGTTATAGAATCGTCTTCTCCTTGACTCCAAGTCATACAGCAAAACTCTGCGTTATAATGTGATGAAATGTAATTAATTCTACGAGTTAAATCTTTAAAACCAATTCCATACGGCATAAAATAATCATTACTGAAACTTTTAGCAGTTAGCATGCATGGAAGTATCATTAAACATTCATCAGGATTTATCATATTTAATGTATTTGCACCTAAAGCGTCTTGCATTATAAGTCCAGCAAGTATTGAACCATATCCTGCCCAACATTTATTATCTGTTTCATTCACATCTAGTCTCAATGAACAAGGAAGTAACACATCATTTTGTCCATTATCCATCGCAAATTGGACTATTCGTCTGTTCATATAATTTACATTAGTTATTGATTGAGATAAACCCCATTCTCTACCAGCATATGTATTTGATTGACCAGCTATAATCAAAACTTTATATTTATGTTGATAAGGAATTAAGCGATCTACATAATTCTTTGTAGCTGTATCTTGTGCATTAGTAGGATCTGCAACATTAATCAATTTATTTGAATTCAAATTAATATTTGCATTCATACTATTAGTTCCATCTATTTTTAGATAGGAACTGCTAGAAATCTGATTATTATCTACATAATGCTTTGTAGCTGCATCCTGTGCATTAGTAGGATCAACTACATTGATCAATTTATGTGAATTCAAATTTATATTAGCATTCATACTATTAGTTCCATCTAATTTTAGACATGCACTGCTTAAAGTTTGATTATTATCTACATAATGCTTTGTAGCTGCATCTTGTGCATCTGTAGGATCAGCTACATTGATCAATTTATGTGAATTCAAATCAACATCAGTAGTGGCTGTATTGCCAACATTAATGTTGATATTTAATCCATCTGTTGTGTAACCATATAATGAATTACTACCGGCTATATTCATACTCATTTTTTTATATACTATATTTTTTTTAATTCAATATAATGAGTTTTCAATACTTTGAAAATCAACACCTTCATTTAATTTTTTTAATACATAAAGACACAAGTGTCCGCAAAAAGAAGTGTCTCCAAACTGAATTCTTTTACTATTATAATAAACAGGACTGTGTAAATATTGAACAAGTTCAACTGGAGGTGGTAGTGCATAAGAATCAAAACTTAATTTTTCTTCTCCATCTTTATACCAACAAATCCAATGAAATCCATTCGTACTTGAATCTCCAGTATTTAATATTCCACATTCTTTGTTTTGTGTATTTTTAGGTAATTCATCTCTTACAAATACACCTCTAAAATTTTCAATTTTTAATTTTTTTGCTGCTTTTATTAACTGAAAGTTTGTTAAGGGTACATTGGGTAATATAATTCCTTCAACATTGATATGTTTGTCCATTTTTATTACTTTATTAGATTTTTTTAGATCTTTTTAAGATATAAAAAATAACTTACCTGTTTGCCTGCCTGCCTGCCTGCCTGCCTGCCTGTTTATTTCCAATCAATCTGAAATGAAAAGTTGGGTTCTGAAGGAACCAATGTTTTATTCTCTTTTAATTTATAATGTCCATATGCTAATGTGTGAATACCATCTTCTTGAATTACTCTTTTATCATCTTCTGCACTCAATGCTATTTTGTTTATTTCTTCAGTATAAACATCATGTAAATGAGATCTTATGACATTCATTTTTCTCATTTGATCTTTCTTATTTATAAGACAGTCTTTATAATCTTCATGTGTAATATAATTTTTTACTACATTTCTCTTTACTCCTTTACATCTCTTTTTATCTTCTTCATCTATTTTGTAAGAATACAACTTTGATCTGAGTCCAATAAATTCCGTAATTTGTTTTCCTGCTGACTCATCTTTAAACATTCCTATTACTTTCTTATTTACACCAACTTTAAATCCATTTTGAACAGCTGGATGATCTTTATTAAATTCACTTGTATCAAATTTACTTTCAATATCATTAGAAATATCTTTATAAAAATCTTCTGTTTTTATTTCATAGATTAATGAATCTGTATCTGTATATAATAGTTTAGCTTTATCTCCATATTTATTTTTCATGTAATCATAATGAAATTCGTACATTAGTGTTTTGCTCAAATCTAAAATACACATACCCAAGTAAATGGGTTTGTTATAAACTAGTTTTGTTCTTTTCATATGTATTGCAATTAAATTTTCATCAAATATCGTTCTACTTTCATAATTTGGTTTTGATGATAATTTAATAGCTTCTTCTCTTTTAGAAACTAATCTCACATCAACTCTGTTTTCAATGTTTTCCATTGTTTTTCCAAACACTGAATTGTTCATAAGTTTGAAAAAGTCCTTTTCAAAATCATTTGTTGCTTTTGTTCTTAGATCTGTATTGAGTTCAATGTATTTACTTAACCATGCACTTTCTTCAAACTTTATTCCTCTGTGAATTTTTGTTATTTTCATTCCTAATCTTTCATACAGTTTTAAGTTTTCATAGTGTATGATATAATTTTTCTTATGATTTAAATTAGGTATTAATTTATCAACTTTGTCTATTTTTAATCTTTCAGGGGCTAGAGGATAATCATTATGAACATCATGTAAGTGTTCAGGATATTCCAAATCTACATCTAATATGCAAGAAGTAGATTTCCAATTTTTTAATTCTTCTTCATTCATCCATTGAAATCCATGTGTAGGAAGTGGTTTACTCATTGCCCATCCATATAAATTATTTGCATCTAGATACTGTATGTAAGTAGATTCTTTACTTTCATCATAATTTTCAATATATTTATTGTTAGCAGTTCCTAACCTGTTAGAAACCATACTAATTCCACCTCTTATTCCTTCTTTTATCATTAAGATCATATCATAATCACTTAATAATTCTAATTTTACTTCTGTTATTTTCAACGCAGCATCCCAAGCTAATCCTGGTGCTGTATAGTACCAAGCAGGATCTAATTTGTAATTGTTAAAACAGACATCTCTAAAATTTTCAAAGACATCAGCTAGTAGTAATACATCAGATTCGTTATATAAATTATGATAATCTCTAAATGTTTTACATTGAAACTCTTTCCATACATTTTGAGCATGTAAGTAATCTTCATCACTTATTCCTTCATCATTTAATCTTGAATAAAATGATTCTTTTGGTGGTAATTGTGTTTCATTTAATTTATCAATAGAGTCAACCCATTCATAAGGATAAACACCTTTTCTTAACAATAAATTGAGTTCATTTCCAGAATAGTATCTACTCAAATTTTTACATTGATCTTTTGACAAATTTTTAGTTAAACTATCTAAACTAGCAGCCATAAATTTAAAACTATCTAGAAAACGTAGATACAGTTTAACTTCAACTTTTTTACCTTCTCTATTCATAAATTCATTTACTTTAAGTTCTTTAGAAAAGCTGATATATTTTTCTTCATTGTTGGGTATACAATTTATTTTTCCTCCTTCTGACAATTTCTTTATGAACAAGTGAGAATCATAACCAGATAAATTGTGAAATAGTACAGGAATGAATTTTGGAATTTTAAATTGTAAATTACAATCACTATGCGCAACACCTCTATATTTTCCAGTAATATGACAATGATCTCGTACTCTATCTTCGTTAAGATCTTTTTCACAAATATGACATATTTTTGCATTATCAAAATTATTTTTGTCTTTCATAGTAAATATCATCTTTTTTGGAAATTTTAAATAATCGTTGTAAATCTTTTTTACATCCTCTTCAAGCATATTAACAAATTTTTGTGCTACATCTTCATCTTCATTACTTGCAGTGAATGTAACTAGTTTACTTTGATATACACTTTCATCAAAGCATTTAATATAGTAACAAAATGAACTAGGTGTATGCTTTTGGTATTGCTTTGTATAAGATTCATTTGGATTAGGTGTACAAGTGTTGATTGGTTTTATAAAACTTTCAAAGTCAGCATAGACTACAAAAGGCACTCTCATAGACTTGTTATAATTTTTAAACTCAATCATTGTATTTGGCTTTGGAAGTTCAATTCGTACTGAATCGTGAGTATCACAATACAATTGATGCTTTGATAAAGATTTTTCAGTATTAAATCCTGACAAGCAATTTCTACAATAAAACATTTTATGACCATGTTTTGATGTTTGTGATGAAAGTAATCTACTTAGATTTTTAATTAAACAATAGTGATTGGTTTCATCATTTGAAATGAGTAACAAGTCTATTTGATGTTGTCTATTTTTCTCATTTGATATTCTTAAAGGATAAACAGAATTTTCATAACCAAATACATTAACACTGATGTTTTGATTATTTTTCTCAAATTGAGTAATCTGTTGTAGTGATACTGGGAATTTTATTTTTTCCCAATTTAATTTCTCAGCTTGTTCTTTTAAATCTTTATCTACTCTTTCAGGATGATCATCTTTAGGATTAAAAAATCTAGCAACACACCACTTAAAGCATTCATTGTCTTTATTCTTCATATTAATAATTGCTTTTTTATTTGCCAACTCTTTAGGAAGAGGAATGTAAGATTTACCTTTAAGCGGTTTATATTCAATGATATTTATATCCATTTTTTTAACTGAAACAAATCTCCAACTTGATCCTAATTGTTGAAATGCTGACAAGGATTCTAAAATTTTCTGTTCAGCTCTTTCATAAAGTTCGTTTAAATCTGTTGACTCTAATACAACTTCTGCTTTTGTTGAAAAATGATGCAAAATTGTTATAGTTTCTCCTGTTTTAAGATCAGTACGCTCCATTTCACATGAAAGAACAATATTGATCTTTGATCCTTTATTATCATTTAGTATTTTAATGACATTATTTTCAGCTGATTTCATATAAGATAAAGCATCAGCTCCTTCAACTCCTTCAGCTGAAAATTGTTGAGTTACATTTTTAATAGCTGATTGTGTTAATTTAAATACTATTGGTTTCTTTTCTCTCTTTTCTATCTTTTTTTCTTTTTTAGATTCTATAGGTTCACTTTTAAATCCAAAGAAATTAGAAACAGTTGATTTTATTGATGTAAGTTTTTCATTCGCAGCCTTTTTAATAGGTTCAGGAACATAGTCTATAATCCAATTAGCAAATGAATTCACTTTGTTCTTAATGGTATTAATATAACTAATTGGAACATATTGTGTAGGTGTTAAAGTATTTTGTGAAATATTATTTGGAATAGGTCTATCTGATATAGGAGTTGTTTGTTCAATTGCTCTTATAAGATCTGCTTTTCTCATTCTGCCATAATATTTAATTTTTCGCTCTCTTGCGATTTGTTTTAATTCTTTTACATTTCTATTTTCCATTTTATATATACAAGAAAATTATTTATATCATTTTCAATTTTTTATTTTTTATGTAAAGAAAATTAAATAATACAAAAAAACAATTTCTTTTAATATTTTTATAGAAAAAGTCTATAAAAATAATTTATTTTTCATTATATATTTTATTTTTGTGATAATGCATCTTTTTCTTTACTTGCTCTTATTATTTCAATTTTTACTCCATCTACAATCTTCCCATTTTTACTAAAAATATAAGTTTTAGAGCGCTTTTCTTTTTTATTATAGGCATAAAATGATTTGTAATTTTTAACTTCACCAGTTTCTATATTAGTAAGTTTAATTTCCCATGGATCTGTTCTAATTGTTGCAAGATAATCATATTTAGGATCTCTTTCTTTTTTTTCTTTTGTTGGAAGAAATTTCGGTCTTCCAGCAGATTTTTTTTCTTTTATTACTTTTTCTTTTTTAACTCTTTTAACTCTTTCAATCTTTGGTTTTTTTTGTTTCTTAGTAATGATATTTGTTTTTACAGAATCTTTATCAATTAAATTATTATCCATAGCAATCATAACTAATGCCATAGGATCTTTAGATGTTTGTTGTATATTATTATCTTTTAATAAATTTAATAAATACTTTTTCGTATATTTTATTTTATCACTCATTCTTTTTTATATATAAAGAAAATTTATTTAAATTATTTTCAAATAATTTAAATAATAGTATTTTTATTATTGCATATATATTTTTTTAAAATAATTATTTTTCTTTACTTAGCATTGATCACTTTGTAACTTAACGAAGCATTGGTTCTTTAAGAACCTAATATTCAAATCTAAATCTATCTCCATTAGAAGTAAGTTTTGCTATTCTATCTGAAATGATTAGAGCATATATTACAGTATTTGCTGGAACAGGTGTATTAAATTCTGCTTTAAGTCTAATATCTACTGTTGAATCTTTCATTCTTTCTGATTGTTTACTTACATCAAAATACATAATAGGATATAAATCTCTATAATCTACAGGAGTGATATTGCATTGACTAACAGGATTAGGAATATTATGATAACCTCCACCAAAATTGGATGCATGTCTATATGCTCTAGTAATTTTCATATTTGGAAATGATAAATTATAATTAGTAGCAGGATATCTTTCTTCATTAAGCTCAATCCACATGTTTTTCAAATCACAATGATCAAATATTGAAGCATTTTGTTCTTGATTTCCATCCCTATTTGTTTGAAAAGCAACAAGTATATGTCTTGGTTTTTCAGTTGTTCTTAATCCTAATCTCCAGTCAAATGTTGTATTTTGTGGAACATTAGTTCTATCTAAGAACCTCGATCTAAATCCCATATCAAGTGTTTCTTGTGATTTAATTATTTTAACAAGTTCTAAATTTGCTACATCAGATGGAGTTGCACGTCTCATCATTAATGATATTCTAGTAATATTTACTTTTCCTGCAGCTACACCAGCAGCTTTAAAAATTGCATTATCATCACTTCTTCTTAACAGATAAAGTTCATGCTTTAATCCATAAAAAACTTTATCATAATCATCACAAAATCCAAAAATATGACTTAATGGAATACTAAATTCAAATGAACCTTTCGTAGTTGGTTTTTGAATGATAAATTGCTGTCTTGCTGAAAATCCTACATTATTTACTAAATCTGCTGTTGTTGTATTATCTTTATACCACAATTGATTCATTGCTTTTGATTGTTGAAAGTCATTTGTATATGTTAACATTCCAAGCATTGTAGTTGCTATACCTGGAGATTGAACTGATTCAACAACTGAATCATAGAACTTATATTCAATTCTCTCAAATAAATGCAAAAGTCCATTGTGTGCTAGTGTTATTGCATCTGCATTTGCATATGCAGTTCCATCTGCTTTTACAAGTCTTCCTTCAATTTCTAAATAGGATTCATGTGGATGAAACAAAGAATCACTGTTTTCAATAAAAATTCTTATTTCTCCTAAATTTAAATTTGAATTAACAGAAGGTGTAAATTCATATTCTTCATATTTTTTAATCTCCTCATCAAATCTCAATTTATCAGTAATATTAAATATATCAGATTTTACCATTTTTATATATACAATATAATTTTTTTAAATCACTTTATGCTATTTATAAAATTATATTATTTTAAGCCCATCGCCTTTATGTTTTTTAACTAAATCTTGTATTCTAACAGGTTTACTTTTTATTGACGATCCCATCATGATTTTACTAATATCTGGCACTGCTTCATTTAATTTATTATCTAAAGTATTTATTAAATTTTTAAGTTCTTGTTTATTTTCAGGTGTCATCTTTGATGATTTATTTACATTTTCTATTAATTTTTTACCTTTATTTATTACAATTTCTTTAGCAGTAGATATTGCAGAAGTTGCAAGTTCTTTCCCTGCTGACTTTGCTGCATCTACAGCAGTTTTTCCCAATTCTGTAGCAGCTGCTCTACTGGCAAAATTACGAGATGCATTAAATGCATTACTTAGTACTTGCCTATTAAGCATATTTATAAAAGGTGTAAATAGCCCACTTCCACCTACTTCATACTTGTGTGTATATCCTTTATTATTTATAACTAACATTTTATTTACACTATATATTTTTTAATTCATTTTTAAATGAATCTTGGCTTTGCTATTTAATTATTGGTCCATTTTTATTAAAATGATTAGTTAACATTGTTTTCATACCAGATAATGCTCTGAAAAAATCAGAAGATTTTGCTTGATTATACATATTATTTATATCTGTAAATAGCCCACTTCCACCTACTTCATACTTGTGAGTATATGCTTTATTATTTATAACTAACATTTTATTTACACTATATATTTTTTTAATTCATTTTAAATTATCTTTTTTTTTTTTAAAAGTTCATTTTGTTCTTCTAAAAGAGATACTTGTTTTTCTAAAAGATGTTCTGATTTACATTTTGACACAATTTCTTTTATTTCATATTCAATACTTATCGGCTCTCCTTGCAAAGTAAGTATATGCCCATCTTGATCCATTATTGTTGTTTTCATATCCCAAATTTTTTTTGATAATAATCTATAATAAGTTGGATTATTCGGTACTTCTACAATTTTATAACCCACTGGTGTAGATGGATAAAATGAATATATAACATTTGAATATACACCATCTATAATTGACCCTGTTACAAGACTATTTGTTACACGAATAACATTAACATGATTTATATCTATTACTTTATCTGAAATATATACTTTTGATGAGTCAAATGTTATAAGATTACCATCACTATCTCTATTATTAAAACCTAATCTATCTTTTATTGAATCATCATCAAATTGTATTCTAATATTGCTATTTCTATTAATAATAATCTGTGATCTTTCAGTATTAAAATTTGCTTCAAATATAATAGATGTAGAATCAAGTCTTATACTGTCATACTTTTGTTTTTTTTTATAATTTTCAATATCTGTGCTTGATACATTTTTAAATAAATCTTTATATTTAGCAAGTTGATCTTTAAGAGTAGTCATTATATAATTACCAACAAATCTATTTATACTTGCAAGTTCATAGGATCCTGTTGGTATCTTAATTTGTTGAAAAGCAGGATTATCACTAGCTTCTATAGTAATATTTATAGTATTGTTTACTCCTTCAATAATATTTGGAAAACTATTATAAGTCATTAATTTTTTAAGAGCTATTCCATACTCTTTATGTGCATCTAGTTCAATAGGTACTGTCATATTAGTATTTATAACAGTATCGTTTGAAGATATATTTATTGTTATTGACATTTTATATATGTCATAATTTTTTATATTGTTTTCAATATAAAAAAATTTATATGGATCTACTTTCTCTCTCTTATATGAAATTCTATGGTATAACTTTCATTATTAAAATCTATAGGTTTATTAAAGTTATCAATGATGTCAATTTTCATTTCTGAAATGGATTTTGTTTTTAAAGGAAAATATTTCTTAGATATCGGTTGTTCATTAATAACTGAATTTTTAGAAACAATAATTGGAATAAATGAATACATTACAGTCGTTTTCTTAGCATTTCCATTATTAGATACAATTTTTCCATCTACAAGATTATTTAATATATATACTTTTTTGTTTTTAGTTGAATCGCTATAGAGAATAGTTTAAAATCTATCCAATGCCATTTCATATTCTTTATTTTCATCAAGTTTAATAATATCATCAAATTTAATTATAACTGGATTTTGTTTATTTTTTTCTATTTCAATATACATTTTTATATTTATAATAATTATTTAATTCACTCTTCATCTTCGCTTTCTAAGTATACATCTTTAATATAAAATCTTTCTATCTTATACTTATTTTTAGATACAACTGCATCTAATAATTTTACTTGAATAGATTGAATCATTGATCCTATATATATACCTTCAATTGCTAAGCATCCAACAACATCACATCTTTTTTTAATAAGACTTTCTCCTAAAATATCACCATTTTTATTTCTGAATACTTGATCCATCTTTTTACTTTTATAATCTGTTGGTATTTTTGCATATATAACTGGAGATGCTTTAAAATCATCATTTCTATACTTTAAAATATTCAAGTTGTTAATATTTAAGCTTTTCATACCACCTTTTTTTAACGTTGCTTCATTTTCATTCACTTTATCTCTACAAAATTTTTCAATAGCTTCAATAATTGCGATAAATATATCATTTTCACATACAAAAGGAATTGAGTATCCTGTAAGTTCTTTTGTTTTCATGTCTCTATTTTCACAAACTCCATATGATAACGATTTTGGTGTTTTTACTCTTAATGGTTCTGAAAGCTTATTATTATATTTGTATTCAATTACTATTTTTTGATATTGAACAGGTTTATTAAATTTTTTTATTTCTTTTACATATAAATTTGCTTCATCAAAATTTTCAATATCTACATATGTCATTCTTTTTATATATAAAAGAAAATTATTTATATCATTTTCAATTTTTTTTAATTTTTACATCATTTACTAGATCCATTGCTATAATGTGATGTCGTTGTTGTTACAGTTGTATTTGTATTAGCATTACCAGAAGTAGCTGTTACACATATATTCACATTTACATTTGAGTTGTTCATTTTTTTAATAGTAAAAAATTATTTATAGAATTTTCAATTCTGTATTATTAACCCATGAGTTAAAAGTATCAGGATACCCATACCACTTTACAAATGATTTATTACCTTGTTTTTTAATAACTTTTTCAATTCTAAATATCTCTTGACTTGTTTTTTGAAGTTCTTGTTCATAAAAAGTACCTTGTATTTCTTCATTATTATAATCAGTTATTTTATAAGTGGGTGGATCTGTGTATTGAACTTGCG
>NC_061168.1:34972104-34992104 GCF_022113875.1 Hydra vulgaris
ATACTGTAAATACTTCTTCAGTCCATCTTGGTGTGTACCCTTTTTCAAATGCTCCTTTCTTTTTAGTTATTCTCACTTTATCACCTATTGAAAACTTGGGTTTGATAGGATTAGATATCACTTTACCATTTAAATTTAACCAAACTTTATTTTCATTCTTTTTATTGCTTGCTTCAGCGGGTGTCATTTTAATTGAAGAATGCTTTGTGTTGTTGTATTGATTTACCATTTCATCTAAAACATCAATGTATTTTCTAGTTGAATTAGCAGAAAAGTATTTGAACATTTTCTCTTTCATTGTTCTATTCCAACGTTCAACTACACAGCTTTTTTCTTCATTTTCAGTTGAATAGAGATGAACACCTAATGCTTTAACATGCTTGTTATAAAATTCCAAACCTTTATCAACCCATAATTTCATACACTTTCTATCTTTAAATATTTTATTAAATGCATCAGCAACTTCAATTCCTGTCTTACTTTTCAATGGAATTATCCATCCATACTTTGAAAATATATCAATGACCATTAATAAGTATTTTATACCATTATTAAATTTAGAATAAGCTTGCATGTCAACTAAATCAGCAGCCCATATTTCATCTATTCCATTTGCAATTACTTTTCTCTTTCTAAAATGTTTTATAACAGGTTTATGAAGTTCATTTGCAAGTTCATCAGTCCATTTCAGGTTTTTGCTTTTTTTACTCTGCGCTTGCAGTTTTTTTGACATAATTCTTTAATACTTATTGGTTCTTTATTTCCCATACCAAACCTTACTTTAGCAGATATGATAGGTTTTATAATCTTTCTTTCTAATTTTTCACGAGGTGTTGGATTAGGTATAGCATCCATTTGTTCAAGCATTATTTTATCAGCTAAATTTCTATTCTCTTTATCTGTAAAATGTTTATAAGCAAGATCATGAATATAAGCTGTTTTATCAACTCTATCTACAGGCATGCTCCATTCTTTAGGCATCTCAGTTGAAGTTAATCTTTCATCTAAATTTGTACCAGGTCCTGCAAAGTTCATACCTGGTATATGCATTTCACCTGGAAACTTTTGCAAAGGTAATTTTCTATTACTTGTGAATTTATTAAGTGATTCTACCAAATCACCTCCTTTTTGAGCTCCTTTTATAAATTGACATTTTCTTGTTCCACAGATTGCACAATTTCCACATTGCATATTTCTTTTGTTTTTACTCATAGCATGTTGTAAATGGAGTGTATCTGTTTTGTTTTTACATTTAACGCAATACATTTTTTATATATGTATTTTAATTTATTTAATTTAAAAAATACTTTTCATAAATAAAAAATGGAAATTATAGATTTATCATGGAATGTAAATAAAAGTAAACGTCAAAATAATGAGTTATTGCCTAAAAGTATAAGAGGGATTATTGTTGGAAAATCAGGTTGTGGAAAAACAACATTATTATTAAACTTGCTATTAAGACCTGGTTGGTTAGACTATAATAATTTACAAGTTTTTGGAAAATCTCTTTTTCAACCTGAATACAAAATATTAAAAAATTCTTTTGAAAATAAATTACCAAAAGAAGTTATTCTTAAACTATTTGAGTTGCAAGATCAAATAAATAAAAACAATGTAAATCCAGAGTTTGTTATTAAAGACATTTCAAGAAATTTAAAAGATAAAACAGATATAGAATGTCAGTTTTATGAAACAGCAGAGGATGTACCAGAACCTGAAAGTCTTAACTGTATTAAAAATAATTTAATGATATTTGATGATTTACAATTAACAAAACAAAACAAGTGTGAAAAGTACTATATAAGAGGAAGACATAGCAATGTAGATTGTTTCTACTTGGCACAAAATTATTTTGAGTTGCCCAGGAGAACGATACGAGAAAATGCAAATTTTATTTGCTTGTTTAAACAAGATTCTAAAAATGTAAATCATATTTATAATGATCATGTTTCAAATGATATGAAATTAGATGAGTTTAAAAAGTTTTGTAATGAAGCTTGGTCAAAAAATCATGGATTTGTTGCTATAGATTTGTCTTCTGATTTATTAAATGGAAAGTATAGAAGTGGATTAGATTTATTTTATTATCCAACTTCTTTGTGGAAACAATAAATATATATTTTTTTAAAAAATATATATTTTTATGAAGATCAAGTTCCTAAAGAAGAGAACCTAAAAAGTGTATTTTCTTAAATGGAGAATTATTTCCTAGTAACAATCCTTTACCTACTGATGAATAATCATTTCCATTTTTTAAATAATATCCGTCTAAATAATTATATCCACTATTCCATGGGTTTAAAAATACTCCTTTTCCTGCTTTTATAATTTTAATTCCATAACCATTCTTTTTTCCATAAATAATACCTTTTCCAGCAATTTTATTAACTATAGCATTTCCAGCTGCCCCTGCTGCTCCTGCTATTGCTGCTGTTGCAGCAGTCTTTGCAATTATTGGAGCAGCACTTGCAAGTGCTGTTCCAAGTAATGCTAGAAGAGGTAAAAATCCACCTCTCTTAATTGGAGAATTATCTCCTAATAACAATTCTTTACCTATTGATGTATAATCATTTCCATTTTTTAAATAATATCCGTCTGAATAATTATATCCACTATTCCATGGGCTTAAAAATACTCCTTTTCCTACTTTTCTAATTTTAAATCCATAACCATCCTTTTTTCCATAAATAATACCTTTTCCATCAATTTTATTAGCATTTCCATCAATTTTATTATCATTTCCAGCAATTTTATTATCATTTCCACCACTTTTATTAGCATTTCCAGCACTTTTATTACCTTTTTTACCACTTTTTTTAACATTATATTTAAGTTGTGCTCTACTCAGTAAAAGTGTTATACCTTTATTTTTTGAATAGGCTGCTGCCATTCTGTTTATTTGTGAGTCTGTTAACGCTAATTTGTGTTCACCATTTAAATCTTCATATGATAGTTTTATACTAACATTAGTATCAGATTCAATTGCGTTTTTAATTTTTTCATTCTGACTATCTGACAGATTGATATTAGTATAATAGTATTTTGTCATTTTATATATAAAATAATTTTTTAAATCACTTTGTTATTGCTTTCTGTAATGCTTTATACTCATTATCATCTATTTGACCCTGTCGTAACAACTCATCACAAATAGCAACAATCTCATTCCTTGTTCCAGTATTTCCTGCATGTAAACCAGCTAAGCGTAATTTAAGCATATCAAATAGTGCATTTGGATCACTAGGAAGAATAACAACTCCTTTTCCAGACTTTCCAATCATCTCTTCCCAAATAGGTTTTATTACATTAGTGTACTTATAACCTCTAGATGATCTTGGTTTTGCTAAATTTAACTCAGAGCGAATTGCATCTGTTTGATCTAAAATTTCTTTATACTTATTACGATCATCGTTAGTATATTTAACAGGATGAGATTTTACTATAATCTCCCAAAGACCAGATGTACCAATGTATTTTTTACCTTCAATAATTATATCATTACCTTCAATAATTATTGGTTTTTTACCAATGTAAAATTTTTCATTACCTTCATTGTAATGTATACCAAATATGTCATCTGATACTTTTTTACTATTTTTAGTTGTATATAACTTTAAATATTCTGTTGCGATAGGTCCTAATCTCATGTTATCTACAACTTCAGGTAGCATGATTGCTTTAGTTTCAGAATCTAGTAAAGCAGGATAATTTGAAAAAGTATTTGCTATTTGATTAGCTTTATTTTCTAATTTAGATATACCTTCTTTTATTCCAGATTGACTATCAATTATTGGTTTGTACATTTTTTCCAAGTTTGTCTGTAAAGCATCATATCCTAACTTTTCATTAATAGAATCTTGATATACACTTTTCTTTAAACCCTCAAGTTCTTTTGCTATTTTTAATCTTGCATCAATATCTGTAGCTTTTGCATACATTTTTATATAAGCAATAATTTTTTTAAATCAACATATATTATGTTTTTTAATACATAATATATGTTTAAGTAATACAAAATATATGTTTTTTAATTATTAAGAGTATTATTCATCACTCCTATATTCTGATTTTTGTTAAATCTTATATTTAGCAATTCCATAGTTTCTTTCATTGCTTTCTCTTTACCTTGATTAATGAGTGACTCTTTAGTCTGTTCATCTATATCATTCTTAGATTTTGTTCTAATTTGTTCAGTCATAGATTGAAACTTTTCAAGTTCTGAAAGTATCATATTAAATTCTGCATCATCAATATATTGATCTGATATAGCTTTAGAAATAAGACTACTTATTGTATTTAGTTTTGCATCAGCTAGTACTTTAATCTTTTCATGCTTTTCTGCTTTTATTGTAAATTTTTTATTAACTTGTGATCCTATTAGTGATAATACACCCATACCTAATGCTGCACCTTCACATGCAATAGCTACTGGTGTACCAACTATTGTTGTTAAAAAACCAATACCAACAGCTCCTAATGTCATAGTGCTTGCTAGTAATGTATTATCAACTGCTGAAATGATTCTTACAGCTCTGTGATATTTTTTACTTAAAATCTCTCTTCTTTTCCTTTCACATTCTATTTTATCTTGAATTTCACTAATCTTTTGTAATCTAAAGTTATGATCTGAAATTGGTGGTGCAGATGGATTTTCTGAAAACTGATTAAGATCTGGATAAAGCTGCTTACATTCATTATTATATTTATTATTATATCCATTATTACATAGCATTTCTTTTTTCTATAAAGAAAAATTTGTTTTAAATCACTTTTGTTATCAATGCTTCGCTAAATCACTTTTTACCAAAATTAAATATATCTTCATCAGATTTATCTTTAATTACTTCTTCTATACTTGATAATAAAGATTTTACAGATTCTTTATCACTTTTCTGTTTAGTTCCTGAGTCATTTTGTTGTCTCATTTGTTCTTCTTTTGCATGTTCTAAAGCATCTCTATGTGCTATATAATTTACATTTAAGACACCATTATAAGTTGATATACAACATAACAAATCTCCTTTTTTAATGTTTATATCTTTTTTATCGTTATTATATACAGTTATTTTAATATCGTCAGTAGACTCTGTTACAATAGAATTTAGTAAATTTAGTTCTGGTTTATAATTTTCTGCAATTGAAATCACTATATGTCCTTTATCTATTTCAACACCACACATTAAAGAAATGTTATTATATGAATTTGATTTTACTGTAAAATCTTCTTGTGCGAATACTTTAATATGTCTATCATTTATTGCTCTATGTTCTAAATCTGAATTAATATAAAAATTTATTCTATATTGTTCATTCTTTTCATAATATAAAAACATTCTACTATTATACATTTTATAAATGTAAAGATTTTTTTTAAATCACTCTGTAATCCTCATATCTATTTTGTTTTTAAAGTTCTTGCAATATAATTTAAAATGCTTTCACCTTGATGTAAAAAATTACACTTTTTATTATCATTATTTTTATATATTAATGTTTTTTCTCCTTTTTTATTTTTCTTTAATTTACTCTCTACTAATTTACATGGAGTATAATGACAAATTTCTACATTTTCTTCAATTTCTTTTAAATAATGAGCATATTTGCAATTTATATTTTTACATTCTTTTTTATCAAGAATATATTTGCATAATTTAGTTTTAGCTTTTCTTAATTTTAATAATTCTGACTTTTTGGGATGAAACAATCTACACTTTTTATTCTTACATTTTGGGTATTCAGAACATAGAGATAAATGTCTATATTGACATGAAGATTTAGTGCATATGAGTCTTTCCTTTACAGTATTACAATAAGGAATATCATGATTGTATTTACATCTATGTTCAAAATGACAATAATTATCTTTTAAAATATTTTTACAGAAAATGGGTAGTTTCTCTACAAAATGTATTGTTGAAGGTTTTCCATCTTCAGTAAAATTAATATCTACATTAAATGGTTTTTCAAAACTAAATTTTCTGTTTTTGTAATGTTTTTTAAAAGAAGTATCATCAAGAGCAGGAAAATCATCATTAATAACATTATAAGTTGGAACATAATTAATCCATTTCAGCTTATCTTTATGCAGTTCCATGATTTGAACTGTTTTTAAAGGAATTGGAACTATAGGTTTTTCTTTAACTTCTTCATCATCTGATGTATAATAAGTAGCTTCATCAGATGTATAATAAGTGCCATCTTCAGAATCTGATTCTTCAAATTCAAATTTTAATATTTCTTCAAAAAGTTTAAATTCTTTTTGAAATTCTGATATTTCATTAATTTCATCATCATACATTTTTCTTTTATTATTTGTAAAAAATACTTTAAATCAAAAAATTTAAAATGAGTTAAATAATTTTTCTTTTATATAAAAAAAGAATGGAAAACGAAATGCAAAATTTATTTTTAAGATCAATTGAACAAAGATTAAGATTAATAGAAGAAAAATTAAATATAATTGATATTCATGATATTGAAATGACTGAAGATTCTGAAGTTACTACAATTACTACTACTGAAGTAACTGAAATTACAGAAACTACTGAATACGATAATGATATTGAAATGACTGAAGAAGATGATGAAGATAATGAAGATAATGAAGATGAAGAAGATGATGAAGATAATGAAGATAATGAAGATAATGAAGATGAAGAAGATGATGAAGTTGAAGAAGTTACTACAGTAACTACTGAAATTACAGAAACTACTGAATATGATAATGAAGATGATGAAGATGAAGTTGTATTTGATAATTAGACTACAGAATTAAATATTTTTTTTTATTTTTTTACAAAAAATAAAAAAATTGAAAAATAAGTTAAATAATTTTCTTGTATATATAAAAAAGAATGGAAAATAAAATTCAAAACGAAATAATTAATCCTTCATCTCAGATATATTATATTACTGCAATATTAAAAAACTATGGGTATAAAAAAAGTAATAAGGTTAACTTTGCTGCTAAATATGGTCGCCTTGATTTAATTAAATTATTACATTATAAAGGATATATAGGAACAAAAAATGCAATTAATTATGCTGCTGAAAATGGTCATCTTGAAGTTGTAAAGTATTTACATGAATTAGGGTATAAAGGTTCTGAATGGGCAATTAATTGTGCTGCAGAAAATGGTCACCTTGAAATTGTAAAGTATTTATATGAAAAAGGGTATAAAGAAAATGATCTTGCTTTTATGTATGTTGCAATTAATAAACATTTACATATCCTTGAATATTTCCATTCATTAAAGTTAAGAGGTCCTGATGATTTAATTAATTATGCTGCGATGTATGGACATTTAAATGTTATTAAATATTTAATATCACAAAATTATAAGGTTAATGATGATGATTTTATTAATGCTGTAAAAATAGGACATTTACATATTCTTAAATATTTTATTGAAGATTTAAATTTAAGAGGACCTGAAAATTTAATTGAATATGCTTTTTCCAATTTAATGGAACCTAAAAATTTAATTGAAATTGTTTTTTCCAATTTTATGGGACGAGAAAATAGTCATCTTGAAGTTGTAAAGTATTTACATGAAAAAGGATATAAATAAGAAGCAAGAAGAAAAAATTGAAAATTTAAATTCTTTACATAAATTAAAAAAATGGAATGTACAAGTAAAGATGAAGTTAATAAATTTATGGGTTATAAAAGAAGAATAAGTTTAGCTCGTTATTTTAAAAATAAAAATAAATTACAATGGGAAAAGTTAGAGAAGGAAAGATTAGAAGAAGAAAAGTTAAAAACACCAGATCAAATTTATTATTAAGAAAAGTCACGTCATTTTAAGAATTTTTCGTAATATTTCATAACAAGAAATAAAATTTAACACTTATTTTAAAAAATTGATTTTTTTAAAATAAAAAAATTATTTCTTATCTAAATAAATTATATACAACATGGTTCAATGTTAACCCCAATATTAATATTAATTTATGGCTGAAAATTTGGTTGAATATAAAAATGTCTCAGAATTCTCCTTTCTCTACTCTCAAAAATGTCCGGTTATCGGCATTTTCCTACTACTTATATATATATATGTATATATATATATATATCATGGCCTACTTAAATTACACATCCTGATTTGTTGCATTTTCCGTATTAAATTAAGAGGCCAGTTTTTTTTATGGCTTAAGTATAAAAACATAAATTTTGTTATGGTTAAGAGTCTTGTTTGCACTATAATTGTTTTATTTTTATTTTATTAAAATGGTTTAATATTAGTAAGATTTTCTTTGATTACTTAAATTATTTTGTGCTAGATTTTCTGTTAACTGATTGCCTGCTTCAGTTTATTCCAATAAAAAAGAATACTGAAATAGGCTTTCAGATAGCTATATCAACACATATTAACATGCTACTAAAAATAATCTTACATATTGCTAAAACTACCCACAACTCTCCCTTGGAAATAATTTTAAAGGTTTGTAATTTTGTATTTACTATAATTGCAATTATTAAGTAGAAAACATAAACTTTTCTTTAATTTATTTACACTGCAAAACAAGGCTTTGCATTTATTATGCTGCATGTCTCAAACATACAACAATTAAAATGTAACAAACCAGGCTATTTATTTACAGTAGCCAAGAAATATCAGACATACCAACTGTTTTGGAGTCAATAGCTGTTAATAAAATTCTAATTTTTTTCATTGCCAAATAAATGGTTATCATTCTTCTTTATTTAAATGGTTTCGCAGTGGTAAAAAATACAAATTGAAAAACTATAATATATTAGAAAAATCATTGACAAAAATTTGGTATTAAGAGATTATTTGCTTCTTGTGGGTAAGGTGTACTTTCAAAAAGCAGCCCAAAGTGGTAAACATTTTGATGAAGATTGAGAAAACAATCTTTATAAAGAATTTGTTTTTGTTTTTATGATTGTAGGGCTTCAAAAATTTATTCTTATGTTTTGAAATCATAATCTAAAGTTTACATAACAGGTTTATGTTTGAAAAAAGAAATTGATGAGTGTATTACCTCAATGCACCAATCTGAATTTAAGATAAGAACTATTGTTACCGATAACCATTTTACAAATGTTAATGCATTTATATAGTTTCATAAAGCATATACTGGAGATGGAAAATTATTAATTTATCATTTAGTTTAGAAAGGGTGTGTTTAAAATATACTTGTTATTTGATAAACTCGGTTTTTGTTTTTTTCTTCTTGTTGAAGTTACTGCTGATTACATTGTAGGGAATATATTTCTTAAAGTTTATTAAAAGATCACTTATTAAACAAGCAAGAAAAAGCAAGAAAAATTAATTATCAAATCACATATTTTGGTAACAACAAACAAGTTGTCAACATCGACAATATTTGACAAAACAACTGCAGCTACAACTGCTAATTTAGAGTTATTTTTCTGAAAGAAATAACGCAGCACAATTATCATTGTTTTATAAGTTATTTATCATGCTTAATTCAAAGCAGAAACTTAATTCATCTAATCAAACTCATCAATGCTGCTTTGAAAGGTGATAACAAACCCACACTTTATAGAGAAATTGCAAATTGTACTGAAATTTGATCAAAATAAAATTTGATAAATACCTGACATTAACCAAACAAACTTCTTGTGCTCTAATTACAACACTACACGCATTTGTATTTCTTATGCATGATTTCCTTGAAGAAGACTTTACATTTGTTTATAGTTAATTTACAAAAAGATTCTTTGGAGCTAGGTTTTATTAAGTATAGTTAAATGCCCAATAGTAGACTTTTTGTGAGCCTTTTAGAAATGTGCATAAGTAAAAAGATTTGGGCAGATTTTCCCAGAAAATATTTACCAGAATTTTGATAATCCTTAAAAAATATTATGCAAGATATTGCTTAGTTGTCTACATAAATACTACTGTCAGCTTTCTGAAGATAGCACAAATATATATACTAAAGCAAGTAATAATGGTAAAAATTAACAAAAAGATTTTGATGTTAAACTTATGATCAATAAACATTACTTTATAAAGAGAAGAACCTATATATTCAATTCAATCTGTCTAATTTTTTATCATCTTTTTAGTATTCTATGTTATTTCTCTTATTCTAATAAAACATTGCAGTCATTCTTTTTTAATTAAAAATTTGCGAAACAAATTTTAAAGATTTGATCTAGCTGTTTCAATTTTACAAATAAAAACCACCAAAAATGGGAATCAAATATAGATCTCGTATTGTATTGCAAATTAATATAAAAAATATTATTACATTTTTTAAAGTAATTTGCAAAAAAAAATTACATATTCATTTAAAAAAGATCAAGTAAAAGAATTCCAAAAAAGACAAAATAAATATTTCTAGCAAAAATGTATTTCTTCTTTTCATTTCAATTATAAAAAATACAAAACTACAAAACTTTTTTTTGCTCAATGGAGAGTTTTAGGCAATCTAAGCAACATGAGAGATTATTTTAAGTAACATGTTGGTATTGGTTGATATAGTTATCTGGAAGCCTATTTCAGTATTCTGTGTTGTTGGAATAAACTGAAGCAGGCAATCAGTTAACAGAAAATCTAGCAACAAATTAATGTAAGTACTCAAAGAAAATCTTACTATTATTAAACCATTTTAATAAAATAAAAATAAAACAATTATGGTGCAAACAAGACTCTTAACCATAACAAAAATTAAGTTTTTATGCCCGAGCCGTAAAAAAACTGACCTCTTAAATTTTTACGGAAAATGCAACAAATCAGGCCGTGTAATTTAAGTAGGCCATGATATATATATATGCTGTACAGTTATTGTTATAAAGTAATAGAATACTATATAATTTGTATTACTATGTTTAGAAGGGCACTGCAGTTATGCAACTTATCAACCCATAACTGCGATAACTACAAGTTTTTAATAAGGTTTTTATTATATAAATGTTATATATTATACAGAGTTTTAAAGAAATGTTCTTTATGAATTGTTACTATAGTTACTCAATGTACACTGTACTAATGTACAATCTTCTATATTCTATAAAACTATGGATTTATAAATGTTAAATGGATTGTTAAAGGAATGATTTATATGAATAGAATGATGATGTTTATTGAGTTATTTTTAGAAAAAAGATTGTATGACTTCGGTATCCGCAATATGGTATCGTGCATTGGTTCTTATCTTAGAATGGCTCCCTTCCGTATAGGTGGAAATAGGAAAGGTTATGTCCTTTTTTTCTAATTCTTAAGACAAAGAGGCTTAATCAGTTCAAGAAAAGATGACAATGATCATTATAGAGCCTATCATGATAACGAATACGATAATGCATGTAATAATAAAAAAAAATGATTTTACTTGTATTTTAGACTTACATAAATAAAAAATTATCTGTTTAATGTTTGATTTGTTGTTGAGTATTTAGATAGTGCGTTCAGCCTTTAACTTTTCTTTACGGTACTTATTTTGATTCGTTTATTTTTTATTTATTTATGCTTCTTTAAATAAGCGCCGTAAAATAAAGTTAAACGTCGCTAAGTTTAAAACGAAAAATTCAGATGGAGTTTAAATAGCGTTTAAAACGAACCATTTAGATATGGTTTAAATGTAACATTCGATTGACCTACGTTCTAAATCGAAATTAAATTAAATCTAAACATTTAGAACGAACATTAACTAAACGTTGATTAAATGTTCGAATGCCCGTTGGGTAATGCGTTCAGCGTTTAACTTTTTTTTACGGTGCTTATTTAAAGCAGCTTAAATAAAAGAAAAGTTTGATTCGTTTATCAATATTTTGTATTTTTTTATGCTTCTTTAAATAAGCGCCGTAAAAAATAAAAGTTTAACGTCGCGAAGTTTTAAACGAAAGATTTAGATGGAGTTTAAATAGCGTTTAAAACTAACCATTTAGATATGGTTTAAATGGAACATTCGGTTGACCTTCGTTCTAAATCGAAACTAAATTAAATCTAAACATTTAGAACGAACATTAACTAAACGTTGATTAAATGTTCGAATGCCCGTTGGGTTATGTTTGTGAAACAATAAAGTAAAAATTGTTTCATTTCAAAAAAAAAATGATTCATAAAAATCAAATAATTATCATAAAAATTTTGATTAAATATTTTGACATCGGAAAGAGTTAAATTTATTTTGTTAAATACATGTTGATATTTCTCAATAAACAAGGAATAAGTTAAAGAAATCAGGATTAGGAAGTAGTTTTTACTGTACTTCGAAACATTTAAGAATGATTCTAATACAATTATATCTATACCTTCCAATTATATCTAGTTTTTTCATATATGGATCTACGTTTTAATGGGATTATCACTTACGCAAGTATAATACGCAAGTGATCGGACGTGTCTTGAAAAAATTAATCGGAAAAATTAATTTAAAAATAGATCTTATTATGAAAAGTATAAAATGATTAATTACTTAAAAGTATAAAAACATAACAATAAAAAAAAAATCATAAGTTGTGAAAAGAATAAGAAAAATCTTTTGCACGATAATAATTGTTATTACCCGAAGATTCGGTAAACTTGAAGCAGACATTATAAATAACTCAATAGAAATTATTATTGTTACAAATGATTTAGAAACTCAAAAGATATCGTTTTTAGAAACATATTTTTAAAAAATCAGAAATTTTATTTATTTGAACATTAAAATTGGAAATAGCACAACTAAAAATTCTGAAAATCAAAATTGGAAATAGCTAAAAAACAATTCTAGTGACAATAAAAAAAAAAAAAAAAAAAGCCTTTTAAATAAAATAGACAATAAGTTAAGAAAAATAGAGAACCAATAAAGAAGAAATAACCAACGAGATAAGAAGAAAAAGGAGTTGAAAGTTTAGGAATCAAAATTGTTAAAATTGATCGGTGCACAGAACTGGACCAAGAAATGTTAAAGAAAAAATAGAACAATAGTTTAAAAACTCTTTGATTCTAAAGATAGAGATTATGAAAAAGTATGGAAAGCTTAATAGAAAGAACATTTATGTAAATATGAAAACCCTTATTACGAAACCGTCCAAATAAGAAAAAATTAAAAGAAAAGATGTTCAAATGAGAAAAGTATACATTTTTCTCGCACGATCAACTTATCATTCGTAAATGGACTTAAAAAAAGAATGATTAAAAAGATCAATAGGTATAAATCTTTTTTTTTTTTAATAATATTTTATGGGGTAATGTTTTCAATTATTAACTAAATTTTTAAAATAGATTTTAAATATTATTTTAATTAATTTTACATTACGATTAACGTATGATTTTCAATGTAAACGAACCTGAAAAAAAATTGGTAGTTTTCACATTAGGAATTCAATATACATATATCAATCCTAACTAATGAAACTAGCTTGCTAACATAGATTATTTATAAATCTTTCATTTGATATAAAATAATTTATATTTAAAATCTCCTTCATGTTTAAAAAATTGGTGCCAAATTATGTATACATTTGCAATTCTTGAAATTGAGAGGGGTTTAAACTTTACATGATCATAGTATTTGAATGCTAAGAAACTATACTATTAATTTTAAAATTTATCGTTGAACATAAATTTTATTAAAAATAGAAAAAAAAATTTATTAACTCACAATAAGGGTAGGGGAGAATATTGAGGAGTTTTTTTTTGGACCCGACCTCCAAACATCACAACATTTTTTAAAGTAACCTTATTTGATATAAGTGTAAACATACAAATGTTTGGAAATCGCTTTATATATTGAAGTTAGATATCTCAAACACACAAAAAATGATAGGCCGGGTGAATAAAAAAAAGCAATTGCTTTTACTCAGTTTTGTTGGAGTAATTGCTCAGCTTTATGTAAATAAATTTTTTAGCGATTTTGCTCAAACTTTTATTCATGTAAAGCTGAGCAATTTACTCAAAAAACGCTGAGTAATGATTACTAAAAATTAAAGGCTCTGCGAAGAAAAAAATTGTGATCTTTTTTATTTTTTCTTTATTTTTGTTGGGTTGAAATAGCAATTGTTGTTTTATATTTTTACTCTTCATTTTCTGGAAAATTGCATGCCTGATGCATTTGCCAAAACCTTTTATTCACCATCTGGTGAGTAAATGGTTGTTTTAAACCCTATTTAATTACCGATACTATACAAAAAAAAAAGTACAATAGAAAAGATATAAAAATACGTAACTGGTGACATTTAACCTCTTTATTACGTTAAACACATAAATCATGTAAATTGCATAATTAGGGTTTACGGCATGATTGCCAATGAAAATACGCAACGCTAAACTTATTTAAAATACAAAGCAAAAAAGAACAACAAGATCTAAAACGTATATTAACTATACATTGTTGTCAAAACACAATATTTCTACCAATTTTGATATAAATAATAAACGATCCCTTAAAAGATTTATAACTTGTTTTATAAAACATTCTTTAAAGTGTATAATGCAAATTTTCAGTCACTGAGGATTATTAAAGAACTCATAAAACCTTCAAAGGTTAAACAAAAACTGTATATTAGATATTTATAGTCGAAAAACAAATAGAAATAAGGCGATTAATAGAAATTACGTTAAGCATTTTGAAAGTCAAAGAAATAAAAATACTCCTCAGACTTACTAGACTTAAACTTAACTCTGAGCACACTTACTATAGAAGTTTAAACTTGACTCTAAGAGCGCACTCGGCAAGTTTTAAATGAAATTATTAGCAATCATAAGATTAAAATACAACTTACCATAGATGTAAAAACCAATGGTGACTTTTTTATACAACCCTAAAGAAATGGCAAATCAGATAAATAATTTTTGTGTAAATTTTGGTCCGATCTTTGCAAAAAATATTCTAGTTATAACTAACATAATAAATTATTTTACTTTTCCTGTACATTCTATATTAAATAACTTTTGAAGTTTCTTCAAAATAACTTGAAAGTGCTTATAAAATATTAACAATCAGTAAAGCGACAGGTCTGTGCGAAACAAATGATAACATTAAAAATAGTTCTTAAAAGATCATAAAAACTTTTCCACGTCTTTAGTTGTTCAATAAAGCCATTTAAAGGTAGCCAAAGTTACATCAATGATGGTATAACATTAATGGTATTACACCATCAATGGTGGTACCAGTGTTAAGTAAAAAAAAGTATAAAGTAAAAGTGTAGAGTAAAAAAAAAGTTTATAAAATTTTTGTAAAGCTATTTAAAAATCATATAAAACTATTTTAAAATTATAAAAAAATTTATGAAATTTTTTACATATACATTGTCAGATTGGGTAATATAGCCACATTTTGAATGTTTTTTTCTTTCAATAGCTTTCTAAATACAAGAGCTATAAAGAGAGCAGCCGTGGCGCAGTGGTCAGAGTTCTGGTTCAGAACCAAGAGGCTCCAGGTTCGACGCCAGCTTTAGCCCAACAAGCAACATTGGTACGGAAGGAGGCGTGAACTTCTTGTTAAATGCTTTCCCGCGGTGCTCTATGATAAGACAAAAACGGTGTAATATAAATCAAAACAAAAAAAAAAAATACAAATACAATAAAATGCAAAAACTTCTAATAAATTGTTAAAGAACTTAAAACTGCTTTAATGCTAATTCTTGACGTCTTGATGCTTGATAGACAACATGACGACTAACTTAAGTTTCAATATAGTTACTTAGACAGCTTTTAAGTGGATCTCAAATTCTAGTTTACAACTATACGCCTCGACGTTGCAAACTTGAAGGATCGAACAAATGTTGTCGTCGTCAAACAAATGTCGTTGACACCTGTTTCATAGACATCCTTTTTCGGTTTGTGAAACCAATGCGTGCCTTCTACCACCTTGTTAGTATATTTTACTCTGTAATAATCTTAAATACGATTTAAATATCTTTTTAATGATTTTACCAACAAAATTAACTGTATAGAATTTACAATCATTTGTCTCAAAATTGGCCAGGATATATGTGCCAAGTTTGTAATTTTTTTTGTCTACAAAACTAAGCCTATTTTGGCTTTTATTTTCTACATTTAACTGTTCCAATGCTCTTAAAAATAGTACTTTTGTGTCATTTGGTTTAACTATAGCAGGGCAAACCAGCAACTTTAATATCTTTTTCCAGGCCTTCTTCAATGTCAGAAGTTTTAACTGGCGGAAAGCTTACAACCGGCTCCTCATGCAAATGTGGTCGTCTTTCCTCGTACTATTTTATTTCTTAATGCACTCTTCTTCTGTTTTCTCAAAAGTTCCATTAACTCTTGGCTGACATACTTGCACAATGTATCTCCTTCAGGAAGATCTTTCCTTACCTTTGCAATGACACTTCTACAGTTTGGTGGAACAATGCCGGAGTTTCTGAAACCGGCTCTTAAGCAATCGAGGAAATTGTTCATTTTTTTTATTACATAAGCTAACAGCTTATAAAAAATTCCAAATAGGAAGTCTCTTGACAAATTTACCCTTATTTAGTTTTCATTTGGTTTAAATTACACGCCTATACTTTTTTATGGGGCCATGCATTGTAACATCGAGTGACTGCAATATGTGGGTCAAGTTAGAAGGCAAAAACGTCATGTGGATCTTTTCCTTCAAGGATAGAAGGACTTGCATAAGCAGCAAAATTGTCTCCAATTATCACCTTTTATTGATCTTTGGGTAAATTGTGACACCAAGGTAAAACCACTTTTCAAAACCAGTCTTTAAAGCAAAACCTATTTAACCAGCCAGACTTGATTTTACTGTAGTCAATAATAGGTGGGCTATTCCCAATCCAAGTACTCATTATATGCTTTGCTTTATAAACAGTGTAGGGGATGAAACCACAACACTTAATTTTTAAAATGATCTATTTACCCTACTTACCTAAATGTAAATCCTTTGAGCTTTAAAACGCACTTACCTAAGTAACTAATAGAATTTAAATCTAATAGGTTTAAATTTTAGAGCCAACTGGTGTAAATTTCGGCCTTATTGCCCTCAAATAATTTCTATGCAGCAGTGTTTTTAAAATCTAAAAAGAAAAAAATAATAAAATGAGAAAAACATTCAACTATAAGAGTATTATTATTTTAATTTTTTTGAAAAAGTCATTAAAATGCCAGGTTTAACATTGGGATTTAAAGATTATGTAGAGTGTGACACATAAGAGTGTGATACTGAGTCTTTAAAAATTTAGCAGTTTTTAGCAAAAAACTGATAAAATTGCCAAACTGGCCACATTACCCTATCTGACGGTATATTCAAGCGGATCCAGCATTTTTTTATGTTTGAGATAACTTCCTAACAAAGAACAAACTCCAAAAATTTTTATGCTTATACTTATGTCAAATAAGGATACTTTGCAAAAAATTTGCAATAATTGGAGTCTGAGAACAAAAATGCCTTAAAATTATGGCCATAGCTGCCACATACAAGAGAGCAAAAAGTTGATAAAATATTTTTTGTACTATCCTTTAATAAATTATATTCATCAATACATTCAAAAAAAGGTGTATTTCCAAAAAATACCATATAAAAATTGCATTTTTTTTTGGTTACTTAATTTTCTGAGCCTCAGAAAACTAATATTATTCATATATATGCAGGCATATTTTTATATAGAATAACCACAAATCTAAGGTACTTTAATATAAAAATTAGGCTGTCCGGGTCTGCCCGTTTAATTTTTATTTATTTTTTTTGAAAACCAGTTTATTTTATTGCAAAATTAAAACTATTTTAAAAATGGCAAAAACATATTAAAGAAGAACGAAATTCTGTGTGTCTTTATTCTGAAAGAGTGCAAAAGATGTGACAAGTGGCCCATGAAAAAAATTTAAAGAATAGTAGGCTGCAGCTTAGCAACGGACAACTTTTTAAATAAAAATAAATGTTTGTTAGAAGGCAACAAATAAGAATTTAAGGACACATTTGAAAGAATGTCGGCCTAAAGGTCCGCCCTAAAAATTCAAAGATTTGTCTTGAAAAACCAAAGGACTTAGTGCAATCGCGGAGTACCAGTGAATTCACCAGAATTATGGATTCATTGTTGAACAGCAGCAAACAGTTGAGTAGTGATAAGATATGAGCTTATTATGTATATTGCAGGTGTACCTATTAAAAAAAAAAACAAGAACATGGCCACTGAAATCAGGGTATAAGGTATTTCCTTCTTACCTTAATTTATGTAAATCTAAAAAGTTTTTTACCCTTCAGAAGACTTTATTTCTGTCTCTGAAACGCGAGCTGAAGTTAGAGTTTAAGCCATTTTGAATAAAACAACTGAACTTTTAATTAACCCAGTGGACATAAGACGTAAAAATACGTCTTTTAACGTCTTCTGAACGTTTTGAAATTTTTTAAAAACGACTCTTCTCATTTGTCGTTTAAATTAAATAAGCAAATGATATGAGAACTCCGATGCTAGGGTAGACCGGGGCAAATTGGCCATAGGATGCAGGTTGTTCCAGTCAAGTTTATTCAAAGTCTATGCGCTTTAGCAAGATGGAAATCCAGTTGAAGGTTGGCAGTAATTAAATTCTCTTTCCAAAAAAAATTATTGAAACATAGTTAGAAGTGTGAGGCCGTTTTAACAATTTTTGATATATCAAAGTAAATTTTAAAAGTTTGTTTGACTTTAATATGTCCACTGTTGTTCGACAGTAATGCATCATCCAAGTTCTAAATTTAAAGATTATAGTTAAAGGATTATTTTAAAATATAATGTTAAATAATATTGATTAATGGTTTAAGGATAAACGAACCCCGGTCGAGTTGTTAAACGTTTTTTTCTGAACTTGTGGCCTAAATGCAAACATTTTTCTTTTTATTGAATAAATACTTAACACACAATATTTACTAGTATTTAACTTTTTATGTAGTTTTTATTATATCTTTGATTATAGAGTTGCAAAAAAGGTGTTTAATAATAAATAAATAAATATATATGTATATATATATATATATATATATATATATATATATATATATATATATATATATATATATATATATATATATACATATATATATATATATATATATATATATATATATATATATATATATATATATATATATATATATATATATATATATATATATATATATATATATATATATATATATATATATATATATATATATATATATATATATAAAGTGGCCCTTGAAAATAAAATTTTTAAATCAACTCCTGGCACCTTTCCAGTTTGTGCTAATTATGAAAAAAATAATCTATAAAAAAAATTATTGCAGTTGGATGATATTTAGGTGTCGCTCTCAAGCCTTGAAGTTTCTACCCAAAGGACAATTTCGGTTTTGTTTTTCACTTATTTTCAGTTTTCGACAACTTAACAACTGTGTAATTTATTTTTACAGATTAAAAAAGATGAAAATGAAAAATGAAAATGAAAATGAAAATTCTTCTATCGACTAGTCATAATACAAATTTAAGTTGAAATTTTAAAGTTTAAACATTGATTGTTTCAAAGTTTAAACATTGATTGTTTCAAAGTTTAAACATTGATTGTTTCAAAGTTTAAACATTGATTGTTTCAAAGTTTAAACATTGATTGTTTCAAAGTTTAAACATTGATTGTTTCAAAGTTTAAACATTGATTGTTTCAAAGTTTAAACATTGATTGTTTCAAAGTTTTAACATTGATTGTTTCAAAGTTTAAACATTGATTGTTTCAAAGTTTAAACATTGATTGTTTCAAAGTTTAAACATTGATTGTTTCAAAGTTTAAACTTTGATTGTTTCAAAGTTTAAACATTGATTGTTTCAAAGTGAGATTTTACTTAATACTATTTCCTACGAGAATTATTTTGTTGCAATCTGGCAATTTTCTGAGATAATCACTGGCAATTTGAAGAAGAAACGGAATTTTAATAAAAAATTAACTAATGACGATCCTCGTCATTAGTTAATTTTTTATTAAAATCCTGGATGAGGGCAACACCTTGCTTAGCCCCATCGCTAACGACAGCTAGGATTTTTACTACATGTAATGCTCAGTGGTAGGCTTCGTTTTCTTTCTACTGAGAAAGATCTTTGGAAAGCAAGGACT
>NC_061168.1:34997104-34999604 GCF_022113875.1 Hydra vulgaris
AATTTAGAATATTCTCTGCAACAAAAAATTTATTGCAACATGTGCAACAAAAAATTTGTTGCAACATCTGCAAATTAAAATTTGTTGCTAACAAAATATTGAAAACATAAACTGTATTATATTATATTCATGAACTTAAATTAATAAAATAGACGCACCCAGTCCTCCATACATAATGGAAATCGACTTATCATTGAAGATTTCAAACGTGTAAAAAACTCTCTCCTAACCCATTTATCATTGCTTTGAGGCAGAAAATCCCTGCAATAATTAATTAAGGAGGTTTTTAACTGTTTTTCTATATTGTTGATAGAAATACTTTTTCCATTCAAATACTCAATCACTGAAAAATTAAAATATTCTTCAATGCTACGAATTCCAGCTTCAGGAAATGGTACTTTTAAGATCTAAAGAATACAAAATATTTACAATTACAAAATTTTTAATAAGTAATAAAATTATCCCTAAACAAATATTATTGTTTTCAACTCAAAAAGCACATTTTTAATAATTATGGGGCAAAAGTAATTCTTGAATAACTATTATTACTAAAATCATAATAATACAATTAATTGCTTATCACTAATAACTATTTACGTAAATTTATAAAGGACAGTTCCACAAAAAAACAATGTTTATATTACAAAAAATTTAAATTGGGTATTGCTGTTGGAAACAAAAGTATTTTATTTGTGTCATCAGAGCATAATTGAAGGACACACCAAGGAAATAGAAGACTGTCTGGTTCTATATATTTAATACCAGATGAAATTTCAGCTGTGATGTAAGCAGAATAACTTTTAATAATTAACTTTTGCGCTTTGAAAATACGTTTTTCATTTTCTGTTAAAATTTCAAGAATTTTATAGAATTCTAATTTATTTTCATTTGTGTCAGAAACAATGTCACCTTGCTTATAAAATATTCCATTAATGACTGCACTTGAAATCAAACCATCCTTAAACTTTAATTGATCAACTTCTCCATAAACACCAAATCGTCTTTCTCCAAAAGAATTAAAAAACAATCCAGTTGTATTTACAATCATTGCTTTGCAAGCTGAATATGGAATGTTTTTAAAATTGAAATGTCTGAAATTTTTTATTACTTGATGTTTACGTTCAAATGCAAGACAGAGATGCCCACGTAATGAGCCAAATTGAGATGCTTGTGATGGATAGTGTACAAGAAAATGTAGTTTTGGAACAAAACTGTTTGAATATAATTGAAGGAAACTGCAATGATGTGCTTGAATACAAACCCTTAGGTCCTTAATATAAATATCAGTTATTAACGGAGACATACATAGCTGCACTATTTGTATAAGTTTAACTAAGCATGAAAGATGAGGATCAGATAAATCCATAAATCTTAATAAATAAAAACACAGCACACGAGAGAGAGTTAATATTTGTCCACTACCAAATTGTCCTCGGATTTTAAGTGAAGGTAAAATAATACCAGGCTTTTCAATACCAGAAGGATATTTATATGATTGAAGCCATTGGTTAAGATCAGCTAAGGGAAACTTTTCTGGTATACAGTACAGTAAAAATAATTCTAGATGTAATGGCACAACCCCTTCCAATAAATCATGCATAGGATCAAAAAGCAACTGCTTGGTGACATCGAAATTTGGAATATCTGATAAAATACTAAAGTTAACAATACCATAATTTCTTGACCATTTTGTTCTATCAGTTTTACTTAGCCCAGAATTCAATTCATTTAAACGTATGACATGTTCAGGCAAATTTCGAATCAGACACTCTTCATGTGTTGTAAACTCAATCATTTCAGCCCGTGTAGAATTACACCGCCTACAGCAGCGAACAGTTTTTTGACTAAATCCTTCTTTAAATCCTCCGATTGAATTTGCTGCTAAAGAATCCCCAGAAAAGTATAAAACCTCAGCTGTAACTGTCATTAACTTTCCAGCAATACTTATTTTTACACCTGTATATAATAGTTGTATCGTTTCTTTAAAATCTTTAAGTAAAGAAGAAAAATAAATGAAATTTTTAGTAAGCTTACTAAATGTAAAAACCAATGGGAAAATAGATGATGTTCTACCTCTATACTTTACAGGAATGTTAAGAATTTGAAAGTACATAACCCAAAGTTTGTGTTTCGAACGAGCTTTACCAATTGGATTTGTAATCCCAATATCATCTGCATAAATAGCTAATATATTATGATGATATGTATTTGATACCTTCGTAAACTCTTTAATCTCAGGCGATTGTAATAAAAACTCTAGCATCGTCATAAGTGGAACAACTGATCCTTTACCAACAATCTTTATAGTAGGCATAGAAAATACATTTTTAAAATATTTTTCACGAGAATATTGTGATGATAATTTCTTACAGGAATCATTTAGTTTTTTTACATCATAAATTGGGTTAGTAAATAGCTCTTTTAAAGTTGAAAATATAACATCTAAAACAGCCTGAGAACATCTGTACTTAGACTGCAAATGTAAAGCTAACATACCAAG
>NC_061168.1:35002104-35039604 GCF_022113875.1 Hydra vulgaris
TCGTTTTATATTTCCTGTATATTGCCTTCTCAGTTTACTATTGTGACCTCTAGTTTTATATCCGTTATCTAGCATTTCGAGTTTTGTGTAAAAATTTATAATATCGTACCCTTTCAAATATTTGAACATTTGTATCAAATCACCCCTTCTTTTTCTGTTCTTCAACGATAGTAAATCCAACTTCTTTAACTTCTCTTCATAACTGTATCCTATTAAAATTTTAATTCTAGAAGCTCTTTGTTGGACACACTCTAGTTTATCTTTATCATACTGACTATAAGGATTCCAGATAGGAGCTGCGTATTCCAAATCATTTTCCTAAAAAAATACCCATAATTGGAGAAACAAATTATAATATCAAATTAGAAGAAAAAATAAAATGTTTTATAAAATATGTTTCTTGAAAAACTTATTTCGTTCTAAAAAACAAACAAAACAATTAAAAAGAATAAATTACGGTTTTAAATTAAAACTGACACCCCCTCAATGTACGGAGCATAACGACTTTGAAAATTTAGTTAAATATATCAAGTTTTAATTTAAAATTTATTTTTAATTTAAATGTTTCTTTAATTTAATGTTTCTGAGGCGGCTGGTAGTAAGGTTTCCCAAACTCTGCGGTAGCTCTCAGAGGCTAATTTCGTAAAATATCAGAGTATTAACAGTGCCACGTTATGAATAGATGGTACCCCATAAGTCAGTGGCGGAACTACTGGACGCAGGACCCTGCGTTGCGGGGGGGCCTACCAGCTATAGGGGGCCCTCATATAAAAAAAGTTATACTCTCAATAATATTTATACTATAAAACTCTTTTCCACAAAAAAAACATTCTTTTGCGGGGGGGCCCAAATTTTGAAGTTCCGCCATTGCCATAAGTGTAAGTGCTTTAGATGTGCATTGTTGAGATCACATAAGAAGCCCTAAGTTACAACTTGGAGTTAATTTGTAAGACAACTGCATAGCTCATTGCTTATAATACCGGGCTCTATTTATGAAATGAACCAAGTTATCTTTAAACTTAAACCATGCACAAAGTAACCAAAAGTGTTAAACATAAAAATCATCACTACCACTTAATTGTTTCAATATATTAGTAACTTTATAAAAGTAACTTTACATCAGTTGAATCTTACCTCTTGCAAAATTCAACAAACTTGCTTATTCTTTGTAAAACTAATTTCAATTCGGCTGTTTCTTTATCAGATCTCAATATTGATGGGTACTATCCTTTAATTTGCAAAGACTCCAATAGTCACATGTTAGGCTTGAACATATACTTACGCATCAATTCACCAATTTCTTGAGAAATCAGGTTTTATTTCTTGGTTTGTATCTAGTCTCTGACCCTAGCTTGTGTCTCTTTCTTTAAACCTTTTAATCTTTTTTAAAAGAACAACTTTCTTGAGAACAAATTATTTATTATTGTAAGAAATCAATGTAAAAAGATGCTGTCTGATACTAAGCTCCATTATACCCAGCTTACTAAATATCTTCATTTCTCAGAAGTTAGGCTCTAAAAACTTTTGAAGAATTTTCAACAGTGTCATTAACACTATATTTAAGGTAGGTCAAACACTCCATCTCTAACTTGTGGGACTAATCTTATTACCAAGAATAAAATAAAACTATTTGCATAGAACTTTTCTTCCAATTCGACTCTATAATTATATGACCATACTTATTCTAGTTAAATAGGTTAACCAACTGTTAGGCATTCAAATAACTCCAGCTTCCGTTCTAAAGTCATATTTCAATCAAACTCTTCAACGGCCTTTCGTCTAAACAACATTCCTGTCGTGGTCTTACAAAAGTATTTTCCAGAACTTTCTTTCTGCCTGCTGGAAAATGACATCCAATTTTTAAATTTTGTGGAAAACATTCTGACCTCTTTTACTATTATCCGAACTGTCTTCTCTCTACTGTTAGTAAGGTCTTTGAGTCTTTCATCAACCAATCATCAAAAATCAACAAATTATCATCATTAATTATCATAATTATCTGCAAATTATCATAATTAACATCTCATCTTGAATCAAATAACTTACGGTCAGAAAACAATATGTGTTTCAATCTTCTCGTTCTACGGCTGACTTGCTTACAGATTTAACTGAAATATTCAATCGTGCATTATATGGAGACGGCGAAGCTAAGGCTATTCCTCTCGACATATCTAAAGCTTTTGATAAAGTTTGGTATTCTGGACTTCTCCATAAACTTGTTTTATATGGTGTAAAAAGGAAAATTTTTGAGATTATCAAATCATTTCCTTCTAACCACTTTATTAAAGTCATCCTCAAAGACACTCTTCTCCACTTCTAGTAACTTCTGGGATACCTTAAGGGTCTATCCTTGGGACTGTTCTGAACATTAACAATTTTTCTGACAATTTTATATCTAAAGTGGACCTATTTGCTGACGACTTAACTTGATATTCCTGTCTTGACAATAAGTTTTCTCGTAAATTGTTAACCTCTCATGAAAACTATATATACACTTGATTGTTAAATTTCCTAAGGCTGCTCCTCTTTATCGTGATTGCCATTTTTTACTCCTGATTCTATAACTCCATACAGTGACAAATCTCTTATTTGACCCTGTATGGAGTTCTATTGTCATATTTGGGCTTATTCTTTTAATGATGCTATTTTTCTTTTAGACAAAGTCTAAAAAAGCACTGTAAAGGTAGTTGGACCTGCTATATCTGCAATGCTTGAGTCTCTCTCCCATGATTGTAAAGTTGCACCTCTTTCTCTTTTCTACAAATATTATCATGGTAACTTCTCAAAGGAGCTACCATCTTTAGCTCTATCAACCAAAACTCACTCTTGCCTGACTTTTCATTTAGTAAATTTTCATCTTTTTACTTATCTATCCCTGAATGCTCTGAAAACTTTTATTTGTCTAGTTTTTTTCCCAGTACTTAAATTCTTTGGAACTCTCTCCCATCTTCATGTTTTCCTGACTCATACAACCTAAAACTTTTTAAGTCTTCTCTCAACCATTTCCTCTTTAACTTTATTCATTGTTTTCTAGTAACTCCAAACTTAAAAGTGGTTGCTTTCAAGCGAACAAAACAAATTTACGCAACCCCTATATTTACATGAAATCTTATCTCACCCCACCCCTCTAGTCTAATATTTTAAAAAGATTCCCACTATTTTTATATAAGAAATAGTTTAAATTTTAAATAAACTTTAATTTTTCGAATTTCAGGTTAAGGTTCAGTCCCTCAAAATTTTAATGAAGAATATGGCCTAAAAATTTGAAGCGGAAATAATATTTTTTATTGAAACTACAATCTTTTCTAACGTCCCATTAAAAAATTAAATTAAGAAAAATCTAATTTAAAATTAAAATGCGTATATACTACTCCATCAAATCATTAAAAACTATCCACCATATAACCATCCACCATTAAAAAATCCCCTTTTTTAGTCTCTTTATCTTTTATTAAACAACATCAACTTCAATGTGTTAATCAGATTTAATATCAAGAACATCAAGCATTGAAGATGATAACAAAATCATTATTTTAATCGCTGTTGTAAAATTATCCAATGTTGATGCCGCAAAAAGTTACCATGTTTAAACTATTAAAAGAGAATAATACTTTTCACAATCGTATTCTGCTGGACTTTGAATCCAATTTTATGGATTTAGAGTTTATCATTTTTATGGATTTAGAGTTTATCAATTTTATGGATTCAGAGTTTATAGTCAAAACCGGCGCGATAGAGGGGTGTGGAGGTGTGACCCCCCCCCCCCCATCAATGATTTTTAGTCGGCAAACTGGACCCTTAGTCGGCAAATTGGACCCTTTTAGACTAGTCGGCAAATGTCGACCCTTTTGATATAGGTTAGACAGTCGGCAAATGTCGTCATGGCAGTCGGCAAATTTTTGAAAACAAGGGCGTTTTTTTTTCTTGCGATGAAAATTGCGATGATTGGCAAAAAAATTGGAGCCTGGGAGCAAAAAAGCCCAAAACTTTCGTGCCCCCTAAACGTGAGAGCAAGAAGTTGATAAAATATTTTTTTTACTATTCTTAACTAGACTTATATTCATCGATAAATTTAAAGTTTCATAAAATAATCACTCAATATTCAAAAATTATGACCTTACAAAGTTTGTATCCCCCTCAATTTGAGGCGGTCACAAATTTTATATAGTCATAATTTTTGAACGCTGAGAGATTATACTATAAAACTTAGAATTTATTGATGAATTTAAGTAAAAAAAAAAACAGTCTAAAGTTGGAACAATTTCGAACGGTTACTGTAACTGACCGGTAAGGAACTGCTCCGGAGAGTTACTGTAACTAAATTGTAAGAGTAAATTTTATCAAACTTACTTGTGTTTTCTCAATAAATTATCTTTTTTGTTTAGTTATTTTTTTCTTTGTTTTAAATCTTTAAATATTTTTATGCTTTAAATTAGATATTACTCAAACCGTTTAAGATTACCTTTCACTATTATTCGTATTGTTCGCTATTATCTTCTTAAACTTTAATACCAGAATTTTAATCTTGTTTTTAATGAAAAAGTTAAACAAATTGGTATAAACAAAATCCATTGGTTGCTTTCAATTGTTGAGTATGTCGAATAATTGACTTTTGTGCATTCATTTTTTGATTTTATTTATGTGTTTTTTTTAAATATTAAAGAAGCTGTTATAAAACAACGTTGTAAAAGAAGATATTACCAATATGAAAGAATATTAAAATAAATTGTAAGTATGTTTCATCGTGTTTTATTCAAGAAAAAAATCCATTTGTTATAAAAGTTATTATTATAAGCTTAAACTTTTATACTCGACATCGATAAACATTATACACTATACCTATCTGGCGTATATTCTACGCAATCGGTGCGTATGGTATCTAATTGGCACATTTATTATGTTTTATCTTAAATGAACATTGTTTAAACTTAAATAATTCGACGCGAACTAAAGAGAGTAAAATTAAAATACGCAAAACATTCTAAAATAGAACGGATAAAAAAAGTAGTACGGTTAAATAAAAGAAATATAGTTCTACAGTATTTTTTTTTACCCTTTCACTACTCAGGCCCTATTTTCATTTGCTATTTAAAAAAAATTTAGAATAGCAAATAAAAATCCTGCAAATAAAGAAACAAATAAAAATCAAATGATTTTTATTTGTTTATTTAATAAAACTTGAGAGAATTCGGTAAGAAATGGGGTCGATCGCACCCGAATACCCCCCACGGTACGAGCATGATTGATAAACAGAAAACAATAATTACAAAAAAAATCTATAGCAGTTTTTTTATTAACTTCCTTATCTCGAATTAATGTCAATTAATGGCTGTAATCATAGTTATAAGAAATAGTTCGGAAGCGAACAAAAGCGCATTGATTAACTTTTTCATGCTGTTTTTTCTCGTTTTGGACTTCCTGCACAAAAAGATGGTTGTTGTAAGCGTTTTCTTGTTATTTTACCAAGTTTTTTTTGTGTTTTTATAAAAAATTAAGCAATATGTGGTTGCTCAATTTCAATATATGGTTGCTCAACTTCAAGAAGGCACAATAGGCGTAATGTTTTTTCTTACCAAAAAAAGCTGGATTCACAAACCTGTTGATAATGCGACCCGAATCACTTTATTTAACTGTTATCAGAAGCAGCTAGAACTGCAGAAACCTGTTATGATGGATATACTTGCAATTGTTTAAATGTAAAGATCAGCGTTGAACATACAACAAAGAGGAAGCCATTTTTAAAAGGTTTAGAACCAGTTGATGATTTTATCGTTCATTAAATCACTAGAATTAAAAAATTGTAAAAAGGATCTGAAATAAAAAAAAAATTAAAAAAAAAAAGAGATCAACATATAGATCAACAAGAAGGAAGTTTTTTTTTTCAACTATACTAATATTTAAAAAAAATAATAGAAAAATTGTAAAAAGGATTCAAAAATCAAGATCAACAATCAAGATTCAAGATCAACAAGATAGATCCAATAAAATAAAAAGATCAACAAGAAGAAAGTTTTGATGAGAGCTTGAAATCAATATCATTTATTTCTTCACATATTTATAAAGGTTCGCAAATTACAGTGCACTTGCAGAAAAGATATTCCATCTATCAGAGATTTTAATTACAATATCAATGCAATCAAGCAGCAGTTTTCAGTTTATCTAATTACTGATAATGTTCAATGTAATGGCAATATTAAGATTTATCAAAATAGAAATAAATAATTAAAATTCGTTAATTCAAAATATATACCAACATTGAGCTCTACCTTTCCACATTTGTTAAAAGGTCATTTTTATAACCACAAAATTTTAAAAACATTATTTGTCATTTATTATGATATTTATATAAAAATTAGTGCGTTTTTCAATGAAAAACACCCGCACCCCCCATCTGCTATGAAATTTCAAAAAATTATAAACAAACTAGATAAGAACTTTTAATTTTAACTTATTAAGAATAATTATTTTTATTTTCTTCTATAACTACTTACATGCAAATATAATGAGGAACTATTTACTTTTATATTTATATGAGTTTCATAAATCAATGTAAATGCAAAAGGAAAGCATATTATTACAAAATACGAATATAAATATGTATCTAATCCTAACTCTGAATTTTATCTAAGTGACATACTGAAAAGTTTATTGAAGGGCTAGATTAATAACATAATCATAAATTTAAAAACAGAGTTTAAATAGCTGTAATACAATTAATGTTTTAAAAAGTTATGTGACTTTGAAAACAGCCTTTTAAGTTCAATAAACTAATTATATCTATTTCTTTCACTTGTTTTGTTAATTTCAGATCGCAATGAACTGGTCTTGCAAGTTTTTTTTCTCAATTTATGTTTTTCATTAATGTATTTTGCATTAAAAAAATGAACGAACTTTTACAAGCTATGTAAGTGCTCTAGCAAATTCTAACTAACTTCTATTGATTCTGGATCATTGCAAATTTTTGTATAAAGAGAAAGTACAATATATTTTTTTGACATTGTTCGTACCCCACAATTCTCTCTTATATATAGCATCAATAAGAGTCTGAAAATCATCTTCCATAACTCTGCATTCTATGCTGAATAAGGTTCACATAAAAATATAAACATGTAAATCAAAGGAAAGTTCTCTAATTTGATGTTGAAGTGTTAAAAAGTACACCAAAAACGGTAATTATTGCCATATTTTTTAAAATCCGACTTTAGTTTATATTTACGCGGGTAACAAGATGAAACTACGATTAAAAATATTTTATAGCCCTGTTTTATTCTGACCAAACATTGAATTTAAACTTTTTAAGGAGAAATTCTTTTTGTATTTCCATTTATGCAAAGGCTAGGAGAAATAAACTCCGACCAAAAATTCCCCTGCCTTGGGGCTCTTGGTTGAGTAAAGGCTAGAGATGATGTCTCGATAAAAACACTCATCTTGGGCAGATGTTAACTGCATCCAGCTAAACATATCCTGCCTTGAGGCTCTTGGTTTAGTAAAGGCTAGAGATGGTGTCTCGATAAAAATACTCATCTTGGGCAGATGTTAACTGCATCCTGCTACTGTCTTGTAGAAGGCCTCCTAGGCAAAGACTTTAGGGGTAAGCAGAAAAATTCTGCTAACCAGCCTCGAACCCCTACTTCATCTATTAAGCTGGCGTAGATGTAACCTGTGTTACATTGTTTCCTGCCTAGGATGATGAATGCTGGATCTCCTTGACTGTACTCATAGAATTTTGCTTATGCCTCCTTGATAATGGCTATGCAACTCTTCCTGTTATCTCCATATGAGGGTACAGCTCTAAAACTCAGTTTAATGGTTCTGAGGCCGGCTGGTAGTAAGGTTTCCCGAACTCTGTGGTAGCTCTCAGAGAGGCTGATTCCATCAACAGCTGCAAAATATCAGAGTATTAACAGTGCCATGTTGCGCATGGATGGTTTCCCTGTTAATGCTTTTGGTGTGCATTGTCAAGGCTCTAACACCACTGATCCTGCTGGCACTAAAGCCTTTAACTTCTGCGTTTCTCAATCTCTTACTCAGATAGTTAACTTTGTGACTCGTTTTCCTGACAACCCTAATCATTTATCTTCACTCCTTGACTTATGTCTTGTCTCTGACCCTAGCTTATGTTCAGTTTCTCCCTTTTCCCCCTTAGGTGGTTCTGACCATGCAATGATCTCTATAAATCTTTCTTCTCGTACTTCTTTTTTGGGCTCACCTTATCATCGCACCACCTACTACTACCCTAAAGCTGACTGGGATTCCTTTCATGATTTTCTTCGTGATGGTCCTTGGGCTGATGTTTTTTCTCTCTCAGCTGACAAATGCGCCTCTTACGTAACCTCATGAATTCAGGCTGGAATGGAAGCTTTTATTCCTTCTCGTCGGTTTCAAGTCAAGCCTCATTCTACTCCATGGTTTTCTCCTTCTTGTGCGGCTGCTATATTTAATCGTAATCATTTTTTTCATCTTTTTCAAAAGAACAACTCTCTTGACAACAAACGGCTATTTATTATTGCAAGAAATCGATGTAAAAAGGTGCTTTCTGATGCTAAACTCCATTATTCTCAGTTCACTAAATCTCGCATCTTATCGCAGAAGTTAGGCTCTAAAGACTTTTGGAAAATCTTCAACAGCATTGTTAACAAGGGTAGATCTAACATTCCATCTCTCATTCATGGGACTGATTTTGTTACCTCTCCCAGGGATAAGGCAGAACTGTTTGCGAGGAGCTTTTCTTCTAACTCCACTCTTGAATCTTATGGACATTCTCTTCCTTCCATTCCAGTCAAACAGGTTGACCCATTGTTAGACATTCAAATTACTCCGGCTTCTGTTGCTAAAGTCATATCTCAATTAAACTCGTCTACAGCTTGTGGTCCAGACAACATTCCTGTTACAGTCTTGCAGAATTGTTCTCCAGAACTTTCTTCAATTCTCTCTAAACTATTTAACAAGTGTTTGACTGAGTCTTGTTTTCCTGCTTGTTGGAAAATGGCATCTGTAGTTCCAATATTCAAAAACTCTGGAGAAAATTCTGACCCCTCCAATTATCGTCCAATCAGTCTTCTTTCTGTTATTAGCAAGGTCTTTGAGTCTTTGATCAACAAATTCCTCACATCTCATCTTGAGTCAAATAAACTGCTGTCAGACAATCAATACGGTTTTCGATCCTCTCGCTCTACGGCCGACTTGCTAACTGCTGTAGCTGAAAGATTTTATCATGCATTAGATGGAGGTGGTGAGGCGAGGGCTATTGCTCTCAACATATCTAAAGCTTTCGACAAAGTTTGACATGCTGGTCTTCTCCATAAGCTTGCTTCATATGGTGTTTCTGGGAAAGTTCTTGAGATTATCAAATCATTTTTTTCTAACCGGTTTATTAAAGTTGTCCTTGAAAGCCAACACTCTTATTTATTTCCAGTAACTTCTGGGGTTGCCCAAGGTTCCATCCTGGGCCCTGTTTTGTTTCTTATCTACATAAACGATCTTCCTGACAACCTTTCATCTAAAGTAGCTCTTTTTGCTGATGACTCAACTTTATACTCCTGTCTTGACAAAAAGTCTTCTCTTTTCGATCGCCTAGAACAAGCAGCTGATCTTGAATCTGATCTCACTTCAGTAATAGATTGGGGTTCACAGTGGCTTGTGAATTTCAACTCTAAAAAAACCCAATTGCTTACTGCAAACAACTACCGTAATATGGTCAACATTCCTATATTAATGAATGGCAATCCTCTTACTGAGTCCTCCTCTTTACGTTTTCTTGGATTATCGCTTACTACTGACCTTTCATGGAAACCATATATACAATCGATTGCTAAATTAGCTTCTGCTAAGGTTGCTTCTCTTTATCGTGCTCGCCATTTCCTTACTTCTGATTCCATTCTCTACCTCTACAAATCTCTTATTCGTTCCTGTATGGAATACTGTTGTCATATTTGGGCTGGTTCTTCTAACGATTCACTTTCTCTTCTTGACAAGGTCCAAAAACGCATTGTAAATGTTGTTGGATCTGGACTATCTGCTAAACTTGAACCTCTTTCCCATCGTCGTAAAGTTGCATCTCTTTCTCTTTTCTACAGATACTGCTCAAAGGAGTTATCATCTCTAGTTCCATCAACTAAAATTCATTCTCGTTTTACTCGTCATTCAGCTAAGTCTCATTCGTTTACTGTATATGTCCCTGCATGCTCTAAAAACTTTTATTCATCTAGTTTTTTTCCCCGCACTTCAATCCTTTGGAACTCTCTCCCATCTTCATGTTTTCCTGACTCATACAACCTTCAACTTTTCAAGTCTTCTGTCAACCGTTTCCTTGCTCTATAACTCTGTGCTTTTTTTTTTACTAGTAACTCCCAACTTAATAGTGGTTGCTTGCAGCCTTGTTGGGAGTGAATGCAAAAAAAAAAAAAAAACGATGCAAAAACGTTTTGTTTTTAAATTATGGCTCCGGTTGAGTAATTTTGTCAAATTTTTAATTGTTTGTCGTTGAGCAACATGTAGGGAATACACCTACATTGACTGATTTAAAAATACAAAAGCTATAATATAACGATGATAAAGTAATAATTCAGTCAAAATCAAAGCTTACAAAAAATTTGTTCATGCTGCACCGAATACCTAACCGTCTTCTCTTTGATTATCTTTCAAAGATGCCACTATTGCCGAAAATTATTGCATGACTTCAGTAGACCTTATAACTTTGCTAGCTAAAAATAGAGATGAGAAAACATGCAGAAAGTGTACAAACACAGTGAAAGGGTTAGGGTTACGGTAGGTATTAAGATTGCCTGCCCATTGCCAAACCCTTAGTCAATGTATGCACACTGCTTGCATGTTCTTCTTACTTAAATCAGTCGTTAAATCAGTCGATATCAGTCGATATATGTACAAAAAATAAAAAAGTACTCTTGGTATGTATAATAAGCCAATTCAGTTTATACATTCAGTATGTATAAATAGTCACATTTATTTTTTTTTAATTTTTATTTCTTCAAACCGGAATCGGAATCATAAAAATGAAGTTTTAATTACTTATATACTGTATTCATTGTTTGGAAGAACGCGTTCCAAAAGAAACAAATTCCTGGAACTAGTTCTCTTTTTGACAAACGAATCTAGGAACTTCTTTTGAAATAAGGGAACGAGGAAAGAGAAAGAATTCTCGGATTGAGCCAACTAAATCCGAAAAATTCCTTGTATAATATATTTTTCAACAAAATTTTATTGCACGCGGTTCTAGTTTGCACGCGGTGATTTTGCAGTTATTGAAAATGTTATTGAAAAAAAGTTATTGAAATTGATATATCATTTATATGTGTATATTTATATGTGTATAAAAAATTATTGAAATTGTATTTATTTATGTATACTTTAGTACATGCTAATGCAGACTTGACCAGCAGGATACCAGAAATGTTTAAAAACTATTTAAACTACGTAACTAAATTAAACACGTTAAAAAAGCATCTAAAACAATAAATTCAAAATAAAAATTATGTATAAAAAAAGGAACGATGTAGAACGATGTAGTTCTCTTTTTTTGAGGAACGTAGAGCGAGTTCCTTTTTGACTAAAAAACGAGGAACTGGAATTAGTTCTTATTTTACAAAATGAACGGGGAACGGAACAAGATCCTTTAAAAAAGGAACTTTACAATCACTGACTGTAGTAAAAACCAGGCGGCATAATTAAAAAAAAAAATCTTGTTGACGATTTCTAAATTTCGAAAAAAAAGGTGGCGACTTTTTAGCCACTTTAACATCAAATTAACGAACTTTTTTTTGATTTTCAGGCCTATGTTTTATATGAACCTTGATCAGCATAAGATTTTATCATAATTTTATAATAAATAGAAAAGTAAATTAGCGCCCGAATTTATATGTGCAGCTAAGTTAGTGTCTTTGTTTAAAAATCCTCCTTTACCATTATCAAACAAACATTCCAAATCACTATTTACCATAAAAGCTTGCCATTTTTCTAAAGTTGTGCAGGTTCTCTTCCGGTTTTCGCGCAGTTTTCAAACTTAAATTTAAAAAGCAAAAGATAAAGCGAGATGAAGTAAAATCAAAATTATAAAAAAAAATTTATTGTCAACTATGGTTGATAATAAATAGTTTTTGAAATAATCCCCTCATCATTTCTAACTTAATCTAACCTTAGTTAGTCCTACAAATATTTCTCATTTTTATGAAAAATCAGCTCGCACTATTATTTTTTAAAAAATAAAATAAAAAGAATATATTATTAACGTTTTTTTGAAATAAAAATGTTGTTAGGCTTGGATATAGCGTAATGCTTCATTGATCATATTCTATTGAAATTAATTGTTTGAATGACTTTTCCTGAAGTCGTAAAACGTAGGTGCGTTTGAATCTTAAAAAATAAATTCAAGTAAAAATAAAATTTTTACTAAGGGATTGTCCATAAAGTACGTACGCTCGGAGAGGAAGAGGAGGTCTGCAAATGACGTTTCTGAGATAAGGAGGCAGTAGGTCAATTATAAAAGTATGGAGACGTTAAACTAAAAAAAATATCATAAAATGTTGGGTTATTAGGTTAAAAACGTAGGTTCTTTTAGGGAGGTAGAGAGTACTCAAAAAAGCGTACGGCAAATTGCGGGGTTGACGAAAAAAAAACGTACGTACTTTATGGACGACCCTTAAAGCTAAAATAATTTTTTTTTAATAATTAAATTTTATTTTTGTTTCAAACTTCCATACATTTTGTCAAAACTTATTTTGTATTATTGTATTCACTCATATATCACTAGCATAGTTAATATATGTGAAATGCCTTATAATCACTATGATTCATAGATAACATTTATCGTCAAGATGTAGTCAAAACAATTTGTTCTTTTGACTAGTGTACATAAATTTTTGTTTATAAACGTTTGACTAGTGTATATTAATACTTTAGCATTAATATACACCATATTTTTCATTCTCATTTAATATTTTTTATTTTAAAAAAAAAAAACATGTCTTCACAAGTGTTAACTACGAAAAGCGACGTATTTTTATAATAATATAGTGAAACTAATATTAAAGCTATTTTATCATTTGTTTTATCATTGATTATCATAGAATTTTATAACTTAAAGTACAATCTGATTTTTAGAAGTCTAGTTAATAGATTATTACTCTTAAAAAACTTGTTAGTTTTAGAAAAATTGTTACGGCTCATTCTTAGCACAGAGTGGCTTTTTCATTGACAAGATGTTATGAAAGAGCTGTTTTCTTTCTTTTTTTTTAAATAGTTGTATGACAGATTGTTAGCATTGTTATCCAATTTATTTTAATTTTATAATATTAGCCAATAAAGTAACTATTTAATTAAAGAAATTTTTTTTCTAAATTAATCAAAATTGACTTTTTTTCCTACCTTTTTAAAACTGGCTCGTTCATACACACTCTTCCCTGTTTGGAGATTGCGGTTAACCAAAATCTTGAACTTGCGGTTTCCATTTTTTTGTAGGCGATGAACAGAACTTATTGTTACTGTATTCTTCCTTTATGTTAAACATGTTGTTTTTTCAAGTAGGTTAAGAATGCCAACCCCGCCTCCCTCCAGCCCCCAATTTTTTGACTGATCTTACTTGCGTTCTGTAATAAATAATTTGCTTTTACGATTCTCTCAAAAACAAGGTGAACTTTAAATTGTCATATTAAAGAACAGCCAAAACATTCTGTTCAACACAAGTACGTATGTTTTGTTTTATGAAAAAACTTTGATTGAAAATAAAAAAATTGCTGAAATGCTTAATCTAAAGTTTCAGGAGTCTTTTAGCCAAAAAAAATCTAAACGAGTTTCCAGAATTATTTATTCAAACCAACGTCAAATGACAACACTGAAAATATCTTAAATTAGAAGTGGTTGAAAAAAAACTAAGGGAATTAAACAAACATAGATCAGGTAGTGTTGATGGCCATCAACGGCACACGGGGATGAACTCCGGAGTTCATCCCCGTGTACCGTCTAACTGATCTGAGTCATTATCTTACTCAATTCTGTTCATATTTAAATTGTTGTTTAATAGTGGTAAATACCAGAATTATGGAGACTAGCTAATGTTACGTAAACTCAAAAGAATGGAAATCATTTGGATATTTCAAACTTCGGGCCCATTTACATAACATCAGTGGTCTGTTGAGTAATGGAGAACATCATAAAGGACAAAATATTAGAACATCTTTCAACAAATAATTTAATATCTAATGATCAACACGGCTTCGTTAAGGGAAGGTCATGCTTGAATAACAAACATGCTTAAATAGTTTGATCTAGTTGCAAAAGCTACCAAAAACAGCATTCTAGTTGATATAATAATGAAAGACTTCAGCAAAGCATTGAACAAGTACTAAACACTCAATGTAGTTAAGGCGAATTAGTAAAACTTAAATCGAATTTTTTTTTTAAAAATCTCATATTTGACAATCTTTAACTTAGGTTTTAAATGAAATGAAATAAAGGTAAATATTTGTTTTCTTATTATGCTTTCATTTAAAAAAAATTTCCAGAGATTTTTTTTTCTCTATACAGAAATTAAAACTTTTAAAGTCTCTTTTTGAACTTCTTTATACAGAAATTAAAACTTTTGTCTCTTTTTGAACTTCTTTAGGTTTTTTTTTGCTCAGACAATTTGTTTCAAATTGTTTTAAATAAAATCTAAAAATTCCTTTATTTGGACACAATTATAGATCAAAAGAGCTTTAACTTTTACAAAGTGTATATGTCAATAAATATTCAAAAAACATGTTTTTTTCACTCAGAGCTATAAGGTTCTCTACTTAATAAGTAAATAATTATAGGCTGGTAGTAATAGTTCATTTTCTTCTATTTTCTTGAGAAATATTCTGTTTTCTAAATGTCTTTACAATAGTTAAAATATTTCTAGCACCGAGTAAAGTCTTCATTTAAAATTACTATTCAGGAACTTGGGATTTCGACGGTCTAATAATTAAAGCTGATTATAGGGTTCTATAATATACCGCAACTAGGTTATATTAAGTTATATAAAATAAAATCATAAGCATATTATATTTAAAATAAATTTTAAAAGATTGCTTGCATTCCTCAGTATAACTTTTGGTGTTTTTCCTTTAAACAATCTAATCGTTTATGTTGCAGTCCAGATGTTTAATGGAAATATCTTGATTGTTTAAACTAATATGAGTACAATTTTTACTTACATGTAGTAAGACTATATAGAGAACTATATAAAGTACTAATATGAGTAAAATCTTTACTAATATGAGTACGACTTGGTTTAGGGAAATTATTAGAATACGGAATAGTAAATAAGATGTTCATCTCAATGATAAACTATTTAAAAGATCGAAAACAGCAAGGAGACTGTCACTTTCGCGCCCCCCCCCCCCTCTCTCGGCAGCCCTACACAAATCAAAGCTTTTTGTAGATGAAAAAAAAATAATTGGAATCATCAAAGACAAAAACGACTTGATCAGTTTGCAAAATAAAGCAAATGTAAAGCAACTCACATTGGTAAATCAAATCAGAAGTTTAACTTTATCGTTTTTGAATGAGTCTTTAAGTTGACCCAATATGCAATTTGACGTCGTTTTTACAGAGTTGATTTGCCGGTTCCACTTTCAAGCCAGAACTGATGATCACTTCCAAGTCTTTCTCAAAGTCTAAATTTGATAATTGATGCCCGTTTAACATTTGCCATTTTTAAGATGTTCTACACGTCGATGGTGATACCACATCTGAAGTATCCATATGGAATCATATAAACCATATGGAATCCAAATAGAATACAAAACATTAAAGCGATAGAGGTAGTCCAGAGAAGTGCAACTAAACTAGAAGTTGGTGATAAATAAAAGTAGACTAAATAAAATAAACTGGAATAAATAAAATTGAAAAAATCTAAAGAATTTTTACTCAAGTTCAAACCAAGAAAAAACTTTCTGACCAGAGAACAAAACATTGAATATGGTTAAAAGTCATACAGAAATTTTTTTTCTAACTGACCATCATATAGAGCATAATAAATCTCTAAAAATTGGATTTTAATATTTTGATTAAAATGATTAAAAAGTTCCATTTATTGAAAATAGTTTGTAGAAGAGGATATTTAAAAAAAGTCTTTCAATGATTATAGTTGTTTTATGTTTCTTGCTAACAAAACCTGAAATTCTTCCAAATTAAACATAACCAGGGTTCATGGCACTCAGGGAAAACCTGGAAAACCAGGGAAAAGTTTTAAAAATTTAGAAAATCAGGGAATACCTGGAAAAGTCAGGGAATATTTGTTAAAAATCTGTAAAATCAGGGAAAACTCAGGGAATATTTTTTAGTTTTTTATTTAGCTTGAAGTTATTTTGCAAAATACACATTTTGAGTGTTTATTGTTGTTGAAAATTGCTCACTAAAGTGGTTTTTTAACTTTTATATTATATAGTAACTATATGTTTAGCTAAATGTATAAATAAATATAATAATATAAGACATGACTTCAGAAAAGACTTATTTTCAAGAGGATTGGTTACAACAAGATATTTATAAAGATTGGTTAGTTCCCAACGCACATGCAAAAACTAAAGCTCATTACAAAAAATGTAAAAAATCATTTGAATTGTCCAATATGGGTATTCAGGCTGTTAAAAGTCATGCAGCAGGTATTTATATTAACTTTTTTAATGTGAGAGTGAGAACTAAAAAGAAATGTTGCTTGATTGATTCATTATTTTATATTTTAATATCATTTTCAAACACATTGTAATCAACTTTTGATTGCAACCTGTTTCAGTTGTTTTCCTTGTTGGTTGGTTGCTTATATTGTTATTTCAAACTTTGCAAGCTAAACAGATTGAGAAAAAAGATAAAAATTTTTAGACATTTTAAATGTTTCATTATTTGTTTATCTTGTTTTAGGTGAGAAGCATCAGTCTGCTACAAAGCCTGCTAGTTGTTTCTTTATTAATGGAAAAGAGTTGCATGCTAAACCACTTGGAAGTGATGAAAAAATATCCACATTTTTCACCAAAAAACAAGCAACTATTGTCTCTTTAATTAAATCATCATTATCAACTAATGCTGAGATCATATCTACAATGAGCTGCTACTCTAATAACTCATGTGCAAACTTTTAAAAAGATGTTTCCTGATAGCAAGGTAGCAGAAGATTTCACTATGAGCACCTCAAAAGTATCATACATTGTTAACCATGGACTAGCCTCATACTTCAAGACACTTTTAAAAGAAGAAATCACAAAGTCTGATTGTTACATTGTATCTTTTGATGAGAGTTTAAACGACATAACCCAAACTTGTCAGATGGATCTACTAGTTCGGTATTGGGATGGCAATAATAAAGTTAAAGTGAGATATTGGACATCAGCATTTCTTGGTCATTCTGCAGCTTCTGACCTTCTTACACATTTCAACGAAAACTTATCAAGATTTGATTCAAGTAAAATGTATCAAGTTTCCATGGATGGGCCCTCTACAAATCTGAAATTTCTAGATGATCTTAATAAACACAGAAAGGACAACGAGATGCCACAACTTATAAATATTGGAAGTTGCTCTTTGCATGTAATCCATGGTGCTTTCAAAACAGCTATCGAATCAACAACATGGAATATTAAAGAAACTTTAAAAGGGTGTTGGCAAATTCTTCATGATAGCCTAGCTAGACGTCAAGATTATGAAACAGTCACAGGTGCAACAAAATACCCTCTCTTTTTTTGTGGAACAAGATGGGTTGAAAGTAAATCTGTTGCAGATTGTTGCATTGAAATCTGGCCTAATATATGTAAGTTGATTGAGCTTGGGGAAAAGTTACCATCTTCGAAACACCTAAATCAAAAAGCTTTTTAAATGTAAAAAAGGCTGTTAAAAACAAACTTATTATTTTAAAATTTGAAGTTTTAAGCTTTGTTGCAAGCATATTAGAGCCATATTTGTTGGCATACCAAACTGACAAACCAATGATTCCATTCATGTATCGTGACTTAGAAAGACTGTTACGAACCATACTGAGCTTGTTTGTGAAACAAGATGTTATTGAAAATAGTTGTATTTCAGTCCAACTAAAATAAGTTGATTTTCATAAAAAAGCTAATCTACTTAAAGGAAATCAAATCAAACTAGGGTTCGCAGCTGAAACAAGACTGGCTGTTTTACAAAAGAAAGATATAATAACCATTGCTGATATTCAAAGTTTTCACAAAGATTGCACTAACATGTATGTTCGATTGATTGAAAAGTTCATGGACGGAACTCCACTAGGATCTATCATTGTACGCAACTCTCAGGTTCTTAACCCAAATGCAATGGTAGTAATGACTCAAGAAGATGCCGAGAAGAAGTATAAATCTTTATTGACCCACTTGATTAGCTTGAAATATGTTTCACCAATCTTTTCTGATAAAGCTATAAATCAATTTGCAGATTTCTTTTGAAAATCAAGGGTTTATCAAGACATCTTTCATGAACTCAATCAAGAAAGAGATAGCTTAGACGACTTCTATTTTAAAAAATTTAACCTAAATAAATATAAAAGTTTGCATTGACTGTTATAATATTATTAACACTAAGCCATGGACAAGCCTCAGTCGAGAGAGGTTTTAGTATAAATGCCACAGTACTAGAACAGAATTTAATTAAAAAATCAATAACTGCAAGACGTTTAGTCAAAGATCATATGCTATCAAATAATCTTCAGCCACATAGTATTGAAATTACAAGCAAAATGATCATCAGCATAAAATCGGCACACGAAAGATATAGAAGCTTCCTAAATTCAATCGCAGACACTAACAAAAAAGAAGCAAGTCAATTGGCAAAAAAAGTTGTTAGCGATGAAATAAAAGATGTTGAAACGAGGAGAGATCAACTGAAGAAAACCAGTGAAATGTTGCAGTTTGATTTGTAAAATTTGTTGAGGAAGCAGAGGAGAAGCAAGATCTAGGGTTAATTTCTAAAGCTAATGCGATGAAACAAAAAGCAAATGAAAAAAATGAAGAAGTAAAGAAATTAGAGCTAGCACTTAAGCTAGAATAAAGAAATTAGAGCAGGCACATCTTAGAGCAAAAAAGAAAGTTGCTAAAATAATATATTCGTTCTCACATGAAGTTTATATTTTGTTAACAAAACACATTAGTTTTTTCAAAACATGTATAAATTGTTATTTTTTTAGTTAGCAGATTAATATGGCTCTGTTTCTTGTTTAAAACACCTTTAACGGATTGCTATAAATTAATTAAAAACAGTCTCTGATTTCTTAGAAAATAGTGATAAAAAGTATTTAGGGAACAAGGATTCAGTTGCAAAAGTATTATATTTTTCAACATTGATAGGCAAAATATTTAGACTTTTCACCGCACAAACTCAGGGAAAAAATACTTGAAAATCAGGGAAAATCAGGGAAAACTCAGGGAAAATGGTTTTTCAAAACTGCCATGAACCCTGATAACTTGGTAAGTTTTATATCAACAATACTTGAGATTGTTTTGAAAAAAAAAAAAGTTTTTATTGTTAGAAATAAATATATATAAAAACCAAAATAACTCTAATTTTTAACTTTTTTACCTCTTATAATTATCTTTTTATAAATCAATATTGTCAAGAATAACGAAATAATTATGTTGGCTCATAAGAGCTCTAATTATACTAGTCTATAACAAAATAATAAAATACATAAAGTATATATAATATAATACAAAACTTATATGTATATATAAATATTTCATATTAACATAACATTCACCCTCCTCTTAAAAGTGTTTAGGTGTATTTATAAGTTGAGTTTTTCTAGTGTTTTAGAAATTCATGTAGATCTACGAGGAGGCAGGTTGGTTTGCTCTATAGGATTCATTTTGTTTTCTAGTTCCCTTTGGGAGATTAAAGAAGTTTCATTGCTACCGTTAGGGGTTAAGGGATAGTTATTAATAGCTGTTACTTCTAAATTGTTATTTAATGTGTATACTATAGGAGTTGTTCCAATGGAAGCTAGCATTTCTTTTTATAAGTACAGGTCCTGGGTTAACAAGCCATGAAGTAATTGAGGACCCAGATGATGATCTTCTTTGAAAATTGAATAGACGTTTATGTGGACTGCAATTAGTAGAAGTACATAATAGAGATCTTGTAGCATGAAGTAAATCAGGTAGAACTCTTTTCCAAGATAATATTGGCAGATTTCGAGATTTCAGAGTAATATCGACTTCCAAATAATTCCATTGTATCTTTCAACTTGCCCATTTCCAGTCGGATTGTAAGGGGTTGTTCTGCTAGTTGCGATCCCTTTTGATAAGAACTAATGCTTCAATTCAGAAAACATTAATGAAGATCCACGATCCGAATGAACATAGCTAGGCAAACCAAACATGGAAAAAAGATCAGCTAAACAGTTTATTATTGTCTGAATTGTCATATCTTTTACAGGATAAACGAATGGAAAACGTGAGTATTCATCTACAATTGTTAGCATATATTGTTCAGTGGTTGAAGAAAGGTAATGGATCTTTGAAACCAATAGATATACAATCAAATGGCTGAGTTGCTTTAATTAGGTGCACATCAATCAGGCGGTAGTACTTGGGTTTTGTTTCTTTACATATTCTACAATCCCTACATATTTGTTTTACATCTTCTACTGTATAAGGGAGGTTTCTTGATCGAATAAAATGATGGAAGGGAGTAACACCAGGATGGCAAAGGGGAGCATGCAAATCATATAAAGATTCTGAACTTATTGCTGCACATCTAACTCGAATAAATGTATCTGGACCACTATTACATTGGCCAGGATGATAATGGATAATCATAAGAATATGGAGACAAAGCAATTCTCCAACACATTATTTTATCATTCTTTATTTTACTGCTTGGTTTATAATCCTACATAAATGCCACAGATCCTTGGTCAGTGATGAGAATGAAATGTCGACCCAAAAGAAAATGGCACCAATGATTTATGGCTTCAACTATTGCCTGAGATTCTTTTTCCACTGATGAATAGTATTGTTCACTACCTTGAAGAGTTCGTGAATGGAAGGCAACAGGTCTTCCATCCTGATTAAGTGTGGCAGATATGGCAAAATCAGAAGCATCAGTCTCCACAATAAAAGGTATATTCTCATCAATGGTTTGCATGGAAGATTGAAAAGCTCATTTTTTAATGTTTTAAATGCTGATATTTGCTGCTGGTGGAGTAACAGAGTTTAAAGGTCTAATTTCATCTGAAAACTTTCTTGCATAGTAAGAGAACATTCCAATAATATGCTGTAAAGACTTTACATTATCCGATGGGGGCAACTTAATAAGAGGAGCAAGTCTCTTAGAATATGGTTTTAAGAAGTCATAAGATATACGATAATCTAAAAAATCTAAAGTCTCAGTTGAAAATACACACTTCTCTTCTTTAAATGTAATTCCAGCATCAATGGCAGCTAATCTGAACTTAAGTAGATTTTCATCATGTTATTTCTGACTATTACCACATATTGTAATATTATTTTGCATTGAAAACATGCAGATCCATTGGTAATTCCAAAAGGCATTCTAGTATATAACCACAACTTATTGTCAGCTTCAAAAGCAGTATATGGTCGATCTTTTTTTGATAAAGCTATTTGGTATTATAATGAACAACCATGCGGCATTTAGTCTTTTCATTTACTACTAAGACCAAGGTGAATTACTAGGCTCTATTATTCCTGCTTGGATCAGGCGGTGGACTTCAGATTTAATAAATTCTTTATCTCTTTGAAAATAATTTCTAGATCTAGTGGCAATCAGTTGACAATCTTTTGTGAGATTAGCAAACAATTCAGGAGGTTCAGTTTTCATTATTGTTAAAGCTGCGAATGTTATGGGTGGTCTTTTCCCACCATACTTAATTGTAATACTCTCATGCAACTCTTGAAAATCTGTGCCAAGAATAATATCTATGCATAAGTTATCTAGCACATACAACTTGACTTTGCTATAGATTTTGTTTTGAAGAGTTTTTGAAACAAAACAATATCCATCTGATTTTGCTGATAAAGAAGCTGATGCTATTCCGATTACACTCTGTTCATAAATAACATTTAAATTGAGTAGAACCACTAGTTTGTTGTTAATAAAACTTTTGTTTGTACTCCCACTATCAATTAAAGCTTCTGCTTTATACTTATAAATAACAATGATGTTATGACAGACTCTGAAGAGAGAGTTTGCTGAAGCTAATATGGTGTCACAGAAGTAATTATCATCATCAATTTTAGGAATAGCAGCAGAAACATTAGATGGTCTTCAAAGTTTTTAAAGCCCATCTAAATGTAAAATGACCAATCTTTTTACATTTGTGACAGATGTAAAAAGATTGTGCTTCCTTGTGATTGTATCCACCTAGTAAATATCCTGCTTCATGAGCAGGATATTTACTAGGTGGATGTGTTATGTTTCCACAAAACCAGCACAATTGTTTTGATTTTACTGTAGCAGCTAAGTGATTATCAGTTATGGATTGCTTTTGTAAAGATGATTTGATTTCCTGCATAGAGGCAGAGGTAGGTATAGTTGATTGTGAATATAAGTTTGAATTTTGTTGGGCCACCTCTAAAGATCTAGCTTGGTCAAAGACTAATGAAAGGTCTAATATCTTGTTTTCTAGTAAATGTTGGCGTATATGGTTAGAGAGTAAACCATTTATAAAAGCATCGCAAATCATTTCAGATTTATATTGCTCAACACTTGCAGCAGTGAACGTACAGCTCTTAGATAAATTTTTAAGTTCATTTAAGAATTGATCTATTGATTCGCTCAGTTTTTGCTTCCGTATTGACAAAATGTGTCTGGCAAATATTTCATTCTTTGGTTTTATGTAGATAGACTCGAGAATACTTGTTGCTCTTTCAAAATCATCACACTCTGATATGAATTCACATCAGGTTCAATATGGTTTATTAGGAGATTAAGCTTAATGGAGTTATCATCAACTGCACTTACAAAATTGTAAAATGTTCTTAACCAATGGTTGTATGTTTTTGCTGCATCTGTTGAGTTTGGATCTATACCAAGTCTATCAGTTTTTATGAATCGATCCATCTTTCTTTTATTTCATAATAATATTTTAGCTCTTTTGATTGTAAAGAATAACCAAATTAATTATGTTAGCTCAAAAGAGCTATAATTGTTCTAGTCTATAACAAAATAAAAAAATACATTAAGTATATATAGTATAATACAAATAAGGTTACAGAAATTACTAATAAATTGAAAAAACTAAAAAATTAAAAAAAAATTTAGTAAAATACTTTTTTTCAAAAGTAAAATGGTTTTTTTTTTTCAATTAAAGAACAAAGTTTTTTTTTCAAATTAAAGAACAAACTGAAAAAAAAAGATTACTACTACTACTACTACTACTACTACTACTACTACTAATAATAATAATAATAATAATAATAATAATAATAATAATAATAATAATAATAATAATAATAATAATAATAATAATAATACTAATGCTACTACTGCATATTTGGTATAGTCTTTCAGCAGTCACAACTGCTGTGTCACAACTGCTCAATTTTAATTTAATTCATTTAATTTAATTCTTGCACTTTTAAGCAAGGTCTACTTACTGTTGTTTTCTATAAATTTATTTTGTAAACTATTTTCTGTAAATTTCCCATTAGGCTTCTTGACTTAAGTGTATCTATTTATTTAATCTATATTTAATCAATATTAAATACAAAATTACTTAATATTGAAATTAGTATTTAATTTAATATACATTTATCATTATTAACTTAAAACCTGGATTTTACATTACTGAGAATTTATTTTTAATTTTTTAGAAATTATGCCCAAAATAGAATTATGCCAGTTGCAGTTGATCGTGAAGAAAAAGGAGTCTATAAGGTTGTTTTGTTTGTTGCTTTGACATTATGTGTTTTAACCGTTCTTACTTTTTCTCTTCTCAAATATTTTCGAAAAGCAAATTCATGTTGTAATTGTTGTTTCTGGAAAAAGTCAATGAAAAATGAGACAAGAAATGAATCTTTTAAAAAATCTGTCCAAAGGTTGCCAAGATTTCGAAATTCAACTCACTTACCTCAAAAAGCTTATTCCCATGAAAGTTTATATCTACATGTTGATAATTTTGAAATCCCAGGAAAAACTCAAATACATACTGTTCAACCAGATAGTTCATCAACATCTGACTATTTTAGTGTTTTAAGTGCATCGGAAGATGATGTTTCCAAAAGAACATTATTTTTAGAAGAACCCATTCAGCCAAAACTACATACAAAAGTTCATAAAAGTAATTCACTGAGATCTTTCTCATCAAATACTTCATCAGAATCTTTTCAAGATCAATTGAATTTAGACATATATGCATCAGAGAGAAGAAATACTCAGGGGGCTGGTTCACTTGGTAAAATAAATTTATCTTTACAGTATGAAGATATATCAAAGCAAACACTTTCAATAACTTTTAATGAACTGTTAAATTTAACACATTTAGTTGAAAATATAATTGGAATTCGCTTAGAAACTATTCTTTTGCCTGATAGACAAGTAGCATATCAATCTAAAATAATAGAGCAAGCGAATTTTCAGAATATTAATCAGACTTTTCATTTTTTATCCAAGCCTCAAAATCGAGACTTTGAAGCTCGTACAATTTATATTGCAGTTAAATTGGTTGAAAAATCCCAGAAGGAGATTGCTTATGGTGAGACGCGGATATCATTATTAAATTATGAGATTTATAACCAAATTTCAACAGATTTAAGTGTTGGAATAAAGCCATGTTCTGCACAGGTTTTCTTTTTTATTTATTATTTTATTTTAAAATGTTGCACACAAAATATGAAAGGAGGATATTTAAAAGCAAAGTTTTTTTGTTTTTTTTAAATAAGAAAATTTATAAAACTTAGCCTTCCACTATGACCTTGTTCAACTCATTGTACAAGGTTTTGTCATCATCATCATCATCATCATCATCATCATCATCATCATCATCATCATCATCATCATCATCATCATCATCATCATCATCATCATCATCATCATCATTATCATCATCATCATCATCATCACCATCATCATCATTATCATCATCATCATCACCAAGGACTGTCAAAGTTGATTTTTTTTTCAAATTTGTTCCTTAAATATAACTGAAAGTCAAATTTTGACTTTAAAACCACATTTAACTGAAAGCCAAGTTCAAACTTATCTTTTTTATTATAGTGATTAGGCAAAAGAAATATTATAACAATTAACAGATATATCTTGAATTTAACTGACTTATCCTGCATTTTGATTGATAATATACACATACTATAAGCGTTTACAATTTATAATACTGTAAACTGCGTTTATAATACTATTAATCAAGGTTTTCATAGATTATTAATGACTAAAAAACTTGGAAAAAAAACCAAAAAAACCCGTCATGAACAACAAATTTTTTTTGGAATCAAAACATTATGTTTTAATTCCAAAAAAAGTTTGTTTTATATAACATTGTAAATAAACATTATTAATTTTATAAAAACAATTAATGTACATTTTCAAACAATCATTTTTTAGAAACTAAAATTATTTCTTAAATAATAGCCTGCTCAAATTAACTATATTTCAAAAACAAGTGAAGCAGTCTAATAATTTAATTAAAAAGATTATATGTTTACAAAAAAAAATTTGTGTTTAAAATTAAAATGCAGCAAAAATGTGAAATCAAGTAACTTAGTTATACAATCTTTACAGCAAATAAAGTTTTTAAAAGAACTTTGATAAAATTACATTTAGTGCAGCAGATTAGCATAACAGTTGTGCAAAAGTGGATAAAAGCATGAAGCTTTTTTTACACATAGAAAATTAGTATACAAAGTTGCACATCTTTCTAACTTATGCTTATTCAATTTAAGTAATTACATAAATTGGATGCTGGCAAACTTTCTGGTAATAGTTAAAAATTTCCCTGAAATTCTGTGCTCTTGGAGCATTTGCTCCAACTGCTCCAATTTAGCTATGCCAAAGATATACATGCATACCAGCATTTTCTGACCACTTTAGATCTACTTTTAAGGCTAATTTTTTTTTTCTAAATTAAACTTTTTTGTCAAAAGTTGCTGATTTCTGTGACGTTGAGGGAGTGTCTAATATAAATCCATTTTGCTGAATTTAGCTTAGACTACATATATTTTGTATTTAAAATCATATGTTTTTATTTTAGCTTTATTGTTGTATATTTTGCACTTGAAATCTCAATAAATTTGCAATATTTGTGCATTTTATTGTTATATTGCGAACTCTTTACATATTTTATGTATTATAAAAATGCCTAAGAACTTATCTCTGATAAATTAAAAAATTGGTACTTTGCTTGTTACTTTAATTATAAATTTATTCTAGAGTGCAGTTAGCTTCATTATTAATTTTCTCTAGCCTGCCCCCACATTAGACCTGCACCTTAAAAAAAATTATGGGAAGGGGTGCTTTTTAAAAATGAAACATTTTATATGACTTTTATAATCAAAGTATATACACTGCAGCACCATGTGCAATTACAAGTAAAACTTTTATATTATTAAGGTATAATACTGAGGTTAAGTAAAAGCACTCAATCACTGATGCCTTGTATTATTCAAGTGGCAGTCACTTACGTCGTAATTTTTGCACCCATGTTGTTTTCGGATTAGCGAACAATCAGAGCCATTTGGAGGACCTTCTATTTAGACACCTTTTTTTCAATATGTACTTCTTTTTTTTTTTACAAAAATGTAAGTATAATACTAAAAAAAGTAGATACCAATATTTTAAATATAACTTTTGAGAAAATGTTATTCTTAGTATGGGAGGGGGGACTTTTTTTGGGGAAGAGGGCTGTGCCCTAACGCTTACCCTCCTCATTGGCGAATCGGCGATCAATGTATACTTGCTATGTTCTACCTTCCCTAAGATTTTGGTAAAGATTAGTTTAACAGTTTAAAATTTACTAATGGTTTTATAAATCCAAGATGGCGGTAACTGTCATCTTAGATTTAAGTCAATTCTGGTCATCCTACACTTTCCCACCATATCTTAAAATGATAAGCATAATTTTCTGAGTTATTGGTGAAAATTTCATGATTTCATCCACTTGTGCACAATTCCAGTCATTTCTAATGCTGCACTAATTAGCAAGATTTAAAAATTCATTGAAAAATGTCAATTTTATGAAGGAAAAAGGCAATATTATGTTTAATATTCTTTAAAGGATTAAAGGATTTTTAAATGTGATAAACAAGATTTAATAAGTAAGGAATAAAAAAGATTTTGTGCCTAAAGAAGATATTTTGGTTATTCACTTCTATTTATAATATATAATATTTCTATTCTATTATTCTAATTATAATATTTTATAATTATAATTTTTAATTCATAAAAATTAATAACATTCAAATTTAACTAAGAGTTAAAAGAAATTTTGAATTGCTACCAAATTTAACAGAAAATGGAATTTTATATTTTTGGTTCGACATCAAAGTTAAATCCGAAATCTAATTTGCCTTTCAATAAATTTTGTAATCATAGTTTTAATAAATATTTGTTGGTCCTTAATCATCATCATCACCATCATCATCATCATCATCATCATCATCATCATCATCATCATCATCATCATCATCATCATCATCATCATCATCATCATCATCATCATCATCATCATCATCATCATCATTAGCATCATCATCATAATCATCATCATCATCATCATCATTAGCATCATCATTAGCATCATCATCATCAGGGTTCAAAAGTCTTTTTTAAATTTATTTTTAATTTAATAAAATAAAATTAATTAAATTAAAACCTTTGGAACTTTAAAATGGAGGTTTGTTGAGCTCTGAAAAGTTTCACATTTTCTTGGATTAAATCCCAAAAAAAATTTTCTTTATCAGTAAAAAAAAAAAGCAGTTGATAAAAGCAGTTGATTAAATATATATCCTACTGCTAGGATATATTAAATATATATCCTACTGCTAGGATATAATAAAAATATATCCTGCTGCTAGGATATAATAAAAATATATTCTATATATTTTTAATATATCATATAGTTTCATATTCAAAACTCTGTGAACTGAAAACTTGTTAACTTTGTCAGAAACTTTAATGAGTTCAAATTATGATAATCGATTAAAAAGATTTTTTAAAAGTTTAAAAACTTTTTAGTTTAAGAAACAACTTTAATATTCATGGACTATTATGTAATGGTTTTAAAGATGATATTTAAAAATAATTGTTACAATCTCAATGATCAATACTTTCCAATGATCTTAACTCAATGAACCAACAGAGTTTAACATGGTTTGATAATATGATAAACTACTATATAAGTTCAATTAGTTTTAAAGCTCAATTTAATTTTTATTTTTAATTTTTTTCTATGTTAAGCATAATTTTTTACGTTAATTCTATTTCTAAGTAACTTTGTTTAGTATTAGTCATGAACAAACTTCCCTAAAAGTAGATTTTAGGTGATGATTTTTAATACTTTTTATGTTTTATATTTCCCTAAAAGTAGGTTTTAGATAATGGTTAACTTTTAGTTGTGGTTACAACCCTCTATCAACTCTAAAACTTCGAGACACGATCCTTGACGAACAAGAATCTTCTTTCTTATAAGACTCTACCACTACTGCATTAATTAAATTGAATTTAATTTTACATTTTTTATCATCGTACTAAAATATACAAAAATTGACATATTAAAATATGTTAATTTAAAAAAAAAAATGAAATGGCAACTTACGTAAATAGCGCGGTATTTTACGCTTTAAAATAAGGCCTGGTATATTATGGGGAATGGGTTGAGCATCAGTTAAGTAAGATGAACGAATGTAAAAAGTTACATAGTGTAATTGAAGAAAAGAGAAAAAAAATGAAACTTTAGGATGATGGAGGAGGCTCAAGCTTGGCAAATAAAGCAGGTCCAGCTACATTTACAATGCGTTTTTGGACCTTGCTTGAAAGAGAAAGACCATCATTAGAAGAACCAGTGCAAATATGACAACAGTATTCCATGCAAGAATCGATTAGAGGGCTCAGTAAGAGGGTTGATATTTATCAATATAGGAATGTTGACAGTGTTGTGATTGGAGTTAAAATTCACAAGCCATGGCAAACCTCATGATGTTATCAAAGTGAGATTCAATACTTGTTGATAGCAATCAAAAAAAGAAGACTTTTTGTAAAGACAGGAGTATGAAGTTGAGTTATAAGCAAAAAGAGCAGATGTAAAAATCTCAGGAAGGTTATTAATATAGATAAGAAACAAAACAGGACCAAAGATAGATAGAACCTTGAAGTACCTTAAAACAGGACCAAAGATAGATAGAACTTTGAAGTACCTTAAAACAGGACCAAAGATAGATAGAACCTTGAGGTACCTGAAAAGTTAATAAAAATGATAAGAGTAATAAGAATCTTCGAGAAGAATCTTTATAAAGACTTTAATAAAGCAATAAGAAAGAAATAATTAATCTTAAAAATTTACCCTGATACACCATACGAAGCATTCTTATAGAGAACAATAGAGCATAGAGCCAAGGGTTATTGCTCTATGTCAAGAGCAATAGGCCTTACCTCCTCGCCTCCATCCAATGAGCCATAGAATCTTTCAGTCACAGCAGTTATCAAGTCAGCTGTAGAACAAGAAGATTGAAAATCATATTGATTGTCAGAAAGTAAGTTATTAGTTTCAAAATAAGATGTTTGAAATTCGAGGATTAAAGGTTCAAAAACCTTGCTAATAATAGAAAGAAGACTGATTAGACAATAGCTGGAGGGATCAGAATGTTCTCCAGAGTTTGTCATTTCCAGATGCTATTTTCCAGCAGGCAGGAAAACAAGATTCAATCAAGTACTTATGAAATTGTTTATGGAGAATTAAAGAGAGTTCTAGAAAACGCTTATGTAAGACTATTACAGGAATTACAACTATGACCACAAGCCGTAAAAGAGTTTAATTGAAACATGAATTTACCAACGGAATCTGGAGTAATTTGAATATCTAACAATGGGCTATCCTGTTTAACTGGAATGACAAGATAGTTATGGCCATAAAATTAAAGAGATGAATTGGAAGAAAATTCTTTGCAAATAATTCTGCCTTATCATCATTGTGAGAAGTGATAAGATCAGTCCCATGAATTAGAGATGAAATGTTATCTGTACCTTTGTTAATGATGCAACAACGCTGTTGAAAATTTCACAAAAGTCTCTAGAGCCTAACTTCTGAGATAAAATACAGGTGAATACTGAGAGTAGTGAAGTTTAGTATCTGACAGAACCATTTTACATTGATTTCTTTCAAAAATAAATAGGTTTTTGTTCTCAAGACAGTTGTTCTTTTGAAAAAGTTAAATAATGATTATTAATAGACATAGCAGCTGCACAAGGAGATGAAAACCATGAAGCAGAACAAGGCTTGACTTGGAACTGACAAAAAGGAATAAAAGCTTTCACACCTGCCTGGATCTAGGAGGTTAGATAGGAGGCACATTTATCGATGGAGAGAGAAAAAACATCTTTCCAAGGACCGTCATGAAGAAAATCGTAAAAAGAAGTCAACAAAAACACAAATCAAGGAATGAAGTTAAGTGATAAGGGTTGTCTGAAAAACCAGTTACAAAGTAAACTATCTGTGAGTCTATCTATCTGGTCAATTTGATCAGAAATTTCATGTGTGAGAGGCACACATTTAAATCACATCTAAAAGAGTGCAGTCTTGAGAAGAAGGAGAACAATAAAGAACAAAGAGAAAGGTGATTGAGTCAAATGGTGCTAAGCGGAAGCATATAAAAGAATGGTCAAAAGATTCAAACCTGATTTCTCCACAAATAGGTGAACTGGTGCATAAGTATAAACCCAAGCCAATCATGTGATTATTGGAGTATTTGTGAATCAAAAGATAGCACCCAAAAATACTGAGATCTAAAAAAGAAACAGCCGAATTTAAATTAGTCTCACAAAGAGTAGAGTCTCACAAGTCTGGGGAGTTTTGAAAAAAATTCAAACTGATAGAAAATTGTTTTAAAGACCACAAAACAGTTAGTTGAAATAGTTTTTTATGTTTAATTTTTTTGGTTACTATGGGTATGGTTTAAGTTTAAAAAGAACTTGACTCATATTTATATATATATATATATATATATATATATATATATATATATATATATATATATATATATATATATATATATATATATATATATATATATATATATATAATAAATTTAAAATTATCTATTGCACGTTTACAAATTTTTTTTCTAACTATTATTGAATTGTAATAGGATCATCAAACGTCATCTTAATGGAGGCAAATAAAAAGAGACAAACATTTTTCGATAGCATTTCTAAAACTATTTTTTTAGTATTAAGTATTCAATTTAAATTTTTTTTCATATTGTATAAAATTTGTTTTTAATATTGAAAAAAGAAAAATTTCAACATTAAATTACTTGGATATTATCAAATTTTTTTTTTTAATTGAATGAAAATCTGTATGCACAGGTGTTATTTTAAACAAATTAACTTTAGCAGGTAGTTTGAATGTTAGTTATTAGCATTTTTAAATTTTAAAAATGCATTGATTTTGTTTGAAATTATTATTTTAAAAAGAATACAAGTTTGTTAATTTTTAAGCATTAAGTTATTTTGTGTGTTTAGTTTAAATCATGAAGAACTTAGATAAAAATTTAAACAAAGAAAAAAGCAAAAAATTTGACTATCCGAAAAAAAAAATTGACCGTCAATTTCATATGTTAGCCGGTTTAATTGACCGCTCGCCTACAACATGATAGAGCATTATGTGACCGGGTCAAGCTTGTAACTAATTGGTTACATGAAAATTGGATTGCGGTCATTGGTCCCTGATCTATTAATTCACCCAATCTCAAACCTATTAAAAATTGCTGCAATTATCTTGAAAATAAAGTCCAGAAATTGAAAACCTTTTTTCTGATGATCTACGAGAAAAAATTAAGCTGGAAACATAAGTTGAATCTGAGTATAGATTTAACTTATGTTTCCTGAATATTTAAGAAAACCTATTCGCTCTATTCCTAACAATTTAGCTAATTATTTGAAAGCTTACACCATACCAAGTTTTAAATTGATAAGTGAACATGTTTCATAATTATTCTTTTTGTCAAATACCATGATTTCTAACATATTTTGATAATAAAATGAGTAGTTTAACGAACTGTATTTACATATATAAATTAGGGGTATGACTAAAAGCACATTTTATTTTAAAGGAAATGGCATAGCGGCAAAAGATGAACTTTTACTTGTATTAACCTAAAATAATAATACTTTTTTCCAAATCGAAAATAAACTCCCCCGCCACAAAAAACTCCCCCCGCCAGTACAGATGAAAATTTGGTCGCAGCTGTCTAAAAATATCTAAAAAAAACTCAAGTTTTTTTATTTATAGTAGGGACAGGGTTTCTTAACAAATTTTTTAAAATACCATGAAAGTTATTTTTGTAGCTTGATCTATCTACTTTTAGATTATGTTTTGATTTTTGGTAAAAATGATGGGAAGAGTAGATCTTAACCATTTGCAATCATGTGTATATTTGAGAGGTTGGGGGGGTCTTTTTAAATTTTTTTTGCATGCACTTTAAATATAAAGCATTTTTGTAATTGTACATTTTTGATTTAAAGATAGAGTGTTTTATGGTTTTTATCTAAGATTTTTATCAGTTGTTTTAAATTTTAAACAATGATAAGCTACAACCATTAAGTTTACTTCAGTTTACATCTACTTTTGTTTCTAAAAGTTTCAATGGTTTGTTGAGAGTGGAAGGAAAGGGGGAGGAGTCAAAAAAGAATTTTGTGAAATTTTAAAAAATTTTTTTTGCAAATAAAAAAATGCTGACAAGCAATTGTTAAAACAAAATTAAGATATTTTTTTGTTAAAACAAAATTATTAAGAAAACTGAATTACAGAGGTTATCCTATGTGTTTATTTTCCAAACATTTCTACAATAAATATAGCTTCATATCTGTTTTTTTACGGCTTGATGTATTAATATAGGAGGTTGTCTCATGATAAAAAAGTTTACCATTCGCCCTTTATTAGGTGAAGAAAATACTGACTAACATATCAGATGTTTACTATATTATAGTAAAATGCTTGTAAATTTACAATTCAGTCATAATATGTTTTTATACAATTGTACAATTCAGTCATAATATGTTTTTTATAATAAAAATATCAATATATAAATGTTTTTAGTTACACTATTTATAATGAGTTCTTTTACTTTTGATATTCCATTTAGAGACAAGAATTTTAACTTTTAAAGGAATGGCAAGAATTTAAACAAACTCAAAACCATAAAGGCAAAAATTTAAAATAGGAAGATTTGTTTGATGAAAAATAAAAAATACATTGTCTTGAAATATAAAACACAAGTTTTAAAAAGTAGACAAGAAGATGTAAATTTTCTCAATGATCAGAAAGGATTGCATGTTCAAAAAATGTCGCGCGAAAAAATTTTTGCAAAAGGGAAAGTGAAGAAAAAAGTTTAAAGGTTATAAGAGTCCATTAGGAAACAAAGGTTGGTTAGTAAAAAATTTGAGGAGACATTAAAATTTTTAGATACTTGCAATAATAAAGACAATAAGATCGACAGTATCTCCAGCCTTTTAGAAAATTTAAAAAGTATATTGTTCTTATTTTTATTCATTATCTGTAAAGTAATTATATAATTATATAAATTAGTTCTTGAATTAGCTCAAACAGAAAAGCCTGGAAGTTATATAACAATTAAATATTTTTTGAACTGGAAAATGGATTTTTCTTTGATTTGTGAAAAATTACATTTAGACAGAATGGCTGAAAACCAGTCCATCAAACTGGAACTTATTGAGGCTATGTTTATATATCGCTATATATTATATACTTATTTCCAGATTTTAAAAGATTTTGTCACTGGTCTTTTTGTTCTACATTACAGTACAGAACGTGCTTCTAATTCTAGTCAAGACCTCAATGAAACTTTTGGAAACAAAAAAAGACGGTGAAGTAAACTTAAAAATAACTCTCAAATTTTTCAAAAACTTGAATTTTTTGCATTTTTAGATAGCTAGGATCAAATTTTCATCTGCACTGGCGGTGGAGTTGAAAACAAGTATTATTATATTAAGTTAATACAAGTAAAGGTTTGTCTTTTGCCGCTATGCCATTTCTGAAAAAATGAAATGTGCTTTTTATTCATACCCCTAATATATTGTTACCTATTATATTGTTTATATTATATTGTAACCTATTAAATTGTTTTTATTTAGAATGAGATGGTTTAAAATTATATTGTTTTTATTTAGAATGAAATGATTTAAAGTTGTATTGTTTTTATTTAGAATGAAATAGGTGATATACAGTTATGCATGAGTTATCATCCTGATCAGAAAAAGTTGGTTGCCATGGCTAAAACGATTAAATTTATGAATTCTGCTACAATACACAATATTACTAGTTAGTTATTGTTTATTTTTTTTAAACTTTACCTATAAAAATGTGTAATGAATTTTTAAAAACTAAAATTTCAAAACCTTTGCAAGAAAACTATTGTTAAGAGAAATGTTTAATTTTGATCTTCAAAAATAAGTAGAGTAACTTTTGGACTCATGAGTTCTCAAAGTGTATTCTGATAATGTTCATTTAAGTATTCATAAAACAGTAATATCTGAGCTGTAATTTATTTTAAAACCGGTAAAAAAAGTGAATCAAATTGGTTTTGTTACTTAATAGAATCCACTTTTTGGATTTCTGGAAAATGATCCCAACAGCTTAAACAGAGGAAAGTATTTCGACATTTTTAATAGAAATATTTTAAAATTGGATAAAAACTAATTTTAGATTTAAAATTTGTCCCATCTATTTGCTAATCTCAAAAAAAAATCACAATTCATCCAACCTCAAGTTCATCCTCAAGTAGAAAGTTCATCAAGTAGAAAGCCACTGACTATGATGTAGGATGAATGCAATATATATATTTATTATATTATATATATGTATAATATATATTTATAGAAAATTATTTTGTTTAAAATATTAAAACAATGTTAACAATGGTTGTTATTCTCAAAGGATATCAGCTAAAAATTTATTATTAGGTATTTTTCAAATTAAAAATTAACCATCACTTAAGCATTCTAAAAGTTACAAAAACAATTGTAGTTAAAAAATATGTAATTATTCTGTAAATCGTTCTTTGTTCCATTGCTACCATGGTTTAAAAGTATGGCTTGTTTATTAATAAAAAAAAGTATATTGGAGAGTTTTCCAGCTTATATGAAAAATTATGTAGAAGAAAAAAAAGTAAATTAGGTATCCTTAATATTAACAAAGTATTGGAAATCAATAAACACTTATGATTAATCAAATAATTAGTAAACTAATTAATTTAAAATTTGTTTTAAATAGTGTTGTGACCTCACACTGATCCAAATGAAATGTTATCATTTTATATGCTGAACAACTAAGTGTTGTAACTAAGTATTGCACAAACAATTAAACAGTAAAGATCATTGCTTTATTCGATTTGCTTATACAATTTCTAAAGAAGTATCAGTTTTTATATTAAATGCAAAGTATAATACACATAAATATATATAATATAATCCTATTTTAACATATTTCTTAATAGTTATTATTATTTCTAAAAGACATTTAATAGCTATTATTTGGGTTCTGAACTTATGCGCATATATGTGCATCGGTAAATATATACTACATATATACTAAATATATGCATATTATTCAAAAGTTATGCGCATAATTATGCACATAATATGCATATGACGCGCATACAAGTTTAACAGATGAATGCTATTTGAAATTAATTAAATATTGTCAAATAAAATGTTTTTTAAATCAAACACTTTAAATTAAAATCAAACACTTTAAATTAAAAGAAATGATTTTTCATTTAGTTTTCTGTAATTAATTTTATTAGTAAATATTTCAAAATATTTTTATGAATCTTAAACGAATTTCTATAATACAAAACTTAACAATTTAATTTATTTTTGTTTTAAATTTGCTTGTTTATAATTTATTCACACTCAAACTTGCTGAGAACTGCTCTTTCCTCTAAAATGTAGTCATTTTTGTTGTTTGTATCCATCAAAACACTATTGGTATATATGAAAACTAATTTTTTTATGCGTTCGTTTGTCAAGTGCTTTCTCAATTGTGAATGAATAAATTTAAAAATCGACCAAGTTCTATTTGCTCTTGCTGACGAACAAATCATTTCAACAATAGATTTTGCAACTTCAAAGACTGCTGGATATTTCTGACAACCAACAATGTTCCAATAATTTTTTGGGCTCGTTTATAAAATTGTCCCTTTCCTTTTTCTGTCAGTGTTGAATTTCTTGTTTTAACAATGTGATGATTTTTTACAAACTTGATGATTTTCTCAGCTTCTTTGATGGTCTTTGAACTTTTGCCAGTCCTAAATATACATCTTTATAGTCATTTTTATACTTTAACGTGCCAGTCCAGTCAGTCAACGTGAAGATCCGTGTGCTGCACAACCATAAGTTCTGTGGAAATTTTTCTTCAATTAATTTCATCTTTTATTACTGGAGCATTGTCAGTGATAATAATTCTGAACTTTTATGGTCAGAGAGTCTTAATTACTTCATTGATGGCACCAGCAACAGCTGCAGGGTTTTGAATTATGCCCGATGTGTTGAATGAAGTATAGAAAAATGATTTTGTATTTAGTGCCTTGATACAAAAATTCACTATATGATTGCCACTAATATTTGTCCAACCATCACTGACAAGCTTTAAATGTTTGGGTGACCTGTGAACTTCTTCCAATTCTGTGTACATTTTATCAAAAAGCGAACCTAACAGTGTTTTTGTGCACAGTATTGATGATGCATACAATGAATTAAGTGCTTTGATCAAATCCTTAAAAGCTTCAGAATCAACAAGACGAAGAGATATTCCAATTTGGAAAAAGAAGTTTGCTACTTTCATATCGATTTCTTTTTTGATTCTTTAGGATTTATCACGCTGTCTACAACTTTATATGTTTCAGCTGAGCTTATGATGTCGTTGTTCAAATTGGTTAATGATTCAGCTTTTTGTTTTGCAAACAATTGTTTATCATCTTCCCTAGAGTTTTGACATAATGTTAGTTTATGGGCTGCAACGCAATCTTTTGTCCATTTAACTGTCTTTTGGCAGACAATGCAAGTTCCAGTTCTCTTTACTGTATTAAGATTTTGCAAATATCTATTTATTAAAAAGTTTTCCATTGTCTTTTTGTTTGAGGAAAAACGTCTAAATAACCCATAAATTTTTCAGTTTTTTTATTGTTTTACTTACTTATTACATTAATGAAAACACTTTTATAATAAATAACTCAAAGCTATTAATTATAGTAAGTAAATTATATATAAAGTGTGTTAATTAAAGAGATTTAATAGTGGAGTTAAAAGTTTTTAACT